>JASGXE010006779.1:0-37076 GCA_030068105.1 Sinentomon sp. SZTP_YWyxl | reverse complement strand
TTGGTATTTTGGGATGGAAATTGCTCGGCAAGATTAATGCCGAAATGCCGCAAATGTAGTTCTTCAGAATGGAAATCCTTCGTGGAGCCCTCCTCTCCCTCAGTGTCGGCAACATCAAATCCTCGAGCATGGAGTAACACTAGATTCCCTAGATAAGTCATTCATTATAAAACGGGCAGCGGCTCTCTGAACTTTTTCAAATTCTTGTGGGACAGTTCTGCAAGATGGAAAAGGACAGCGCACCCACCTGGGACTGCTCGCCGCAAGGACATGGACAACATGCGGGGACTTCCGAGAAGAACAGTTCTCCACAAGGACAAGGACAGTGCTCTCGATCAGGACAGTGTCCCGGTTTTCTGGAAAGTGCTCAACAACCAAGACAGTGCAATCTTTCGACAAGCTCCCGAAGAAATGATGGTCAATTCGCGACGGGTAAATTGAAACTTACAGGACAATATAATCTAACAACAACTGAGGCGCCGGACACTCAAAGCTGATCACCAAGTGATCAGAAGCTTAAGTTGGCCTCATCTGATGGTCGGATCTCTAAGCCACAACACGAACACGTTTTGATGAATGTGATGAATCGCAGGTCATCTAACGGGAACGGATGGATTTGGATTTGCCTTCGATCGTCCATGAAGAAACGTTGAATTGGGTTTTCAGCCAAACTGTACGAACTGTTCACAGACATCCGCGAGAGCATCACCCGATAAGAATCGGAGTCGTCCGCAGGACTGAGCCGTTCTAGATCATTGAAGCCACTGGGAAGCGTTCATCAATTAATCTGATCGAATCGAAGCACTTTTAAAAAACGCGTGTAATATGTGGAAAAACACTCTGAACAAGGAAAATGTCAGGTTTGGTTGGAGGTCAGGATGGTCAGGTCACGCTGGCCGATTCGAAGATTAATAAAAAACGCCTCCCGAAACCAATTCAAGCGAGGATAATAGCGTCAACAGACTTTCAAAAACACATACAAGTTTTTCTGAGACACCCATATTTCAACATTGAAGTTGAATAGCTTTAAAACAGAACACTTGCGCAGAGCTGCTTCGCTCGCAACAACTGCGATCAATGAACACCTGGCCACAAAGCGACGAATTTATTTCAAAGCAAATGTGGCAGTGTCCCCATTTGTGCATATTGAAATTGGAAGCATCCAACCAAAACAATGGAGACAAATTGTTTTTGCTGGTCCTGCTTTTGTCACCCCTTTAAAAGCGGTATAACCTTCCAGTTAACGTCGCATCAGCGAATGACTGAAGTTGAAGGGCTCGCTGACCAAGAACCAAGAACAAACAAGTTGACAGCAAGGAACCAAGAGAGAATTTGAAGCACGAGACAGAAAATCTCCCGAACGCACTGTGTGCGCCGTGTAACGCGAACATGAAGACCGTCGTTCCTTTGGCTGCTTTGGCACTTCTGGTAAGTTGCCTTTTGTGTGGTGAGGGAAAGGGCCTACCTAAAATCTCTTAAATCTTCTTGAACGGCAACCTTATTGTTAGCTTCTTGCAACGCTAATATTAAGGTTGCCGTTCCCTTAGCTGCTGCTGCTGCATGTCTGGCAAGTAAGTTGGCCTTTCTGTCGTAGGGGAAGGGCCTGCCAAAAATCTCTTCAACCTGCTTCTTGCAACGCAATCATGAAGGTTGCTGCGCTGCTTTAACTTTTGTGGCACTTCTGGTGCGTTGTCCGTTTTTGTAGAGATTTTCGACCTGCCAAACATCTCTCAACGCTCTCGCTTCTTTTTTCAAAGCGAACTTTAGAAGGTTATCATTCCTCTAGATGCTGTGAATCTCGCAAGTTGGCCTTTGTGCTGAGATGAGGCCAATCTAATATCTATTGGTAAGATCTGCTTATTGCAGTGCGAATATGAAGGTTGTCGTTCCTTTAGCTGCTGTTGCATTTCTGGCAAGTTTCCAGTGTTGAGATAGAGCCAACCTAAATTCTCCTGGATGTGATGTCGCTTTGCAACGAGAAAATGAAGGTTGTCGTTCTCAAATGCGTTTAGTGAGATGAAGAGGTGTCATCTCACCACCATCAAACTGAACGTGCCACACGCGCACGCACCATGGCTGAAAGAAGTAAAATATTACGCCTTAAACGCTGAGACGCTGAAATTTGCATGCATTTTCAACGCATTTCTGATTACAAAAGAGAATATTTTTGGCATCCACAGAAAGATGATTTTTGCATTTGCTGCAATGTGGCAGATTAATTTCTATGTTCTATGGCAACAGTGGCAACACTGGCAACACTTTAAATGGGAAACTGCTTTCAGTATAATTTCGTCGCCACTTTACAAGATCCTTCAGGCATTATGTACTTTCCGGATTCTGCATATCAGAAATGGTATATCTGCAATTGACTATTTTCATACAAATGTTTCAACCATTTGATTCCTATTCCCAGATAATTCTGGTACAGTGTGCTTCAGCAAAGAATGACAGCGAGTTTTTCAAGAAAGCTGATAATTTAGCACCTGATGCCGATATTTCAAGGTCTCTTCAGCCAAGGGCAGGATTGTTGGGTGGTCTCTGACCGATTACCATTCTTGAATTTTCTTTGCAACTTGCTTGGTCTGGACAACTCTGATGAACATGGAACTAGAGCCTATGACAACAGGAACCGGCAAAGTGCAAAGCGCTGATGACACAGGATGTTTCAATTGAACAACTTTGTATTTTAATTTGAGAGATATATTACACTTTGTTATGAGCACTGGTTTTCGCTTTTCTATCTCTCCAGTCTCTCTATAAAAAATGCTCTGTTGCGCAGGCTGTGTGACCAGCGTCATCTTCGGCAATTTATTCGCACAGACTAAAGGCAGTGTCAAACATCCAATACCTTACCGAACATAGCTTTAGAGAGGTATTCGAGTTACAAACTGCATTCACCACGCAGTTGGTTGCACAAACCATACTGTTTGCGCTGGCCACTTCAATTTCCAACAAACATCTGGAAAGAAGGTCAAAATCAAACTGGAGTCAATGCTGCAAGAAGAGTCACAATTTCCTGCTCTGCGTTTCACTGATTCAAATAAGGAAGGAACGAACTGTTTTTGGCGTGTGACTATAAAGGATCCGAATCCCCAGATATTGTGGGGTGCACTGGTGGGCGGTCCATCAATCGACGACAGATATTACGCCAAAACCAACCACGCGTGTTCAATTCGACTCTGCTTGCTTCTTCTCGTGCAGCAGAGCTCCGTGGCATCGGTCTCTCTCACCCCGTCCTTCTCATGGGCGATCTCTTGGCGGGCAGGAGAGCGCGCTCTTTGAATGGATCCAGACTGAAGAATGGCAAAAACGGCAACGAAAATTGCTCGAAACTTTCGAAAGTTTTCACCAAAATCCATGAACATTTTCCAGGAGGTAGGTCTTTCCACAAGGCCCAAACACTATACCCGCTGCTTTGGAGTTTTCGCTTTATTCAGCTTTGGCTGCGTTTGAAAAAAAAGGCTGCGGCACACACATTCTGGATTATCTACGCGTGGGCTTCCCCTCAATCCATGGATAATAATTGGAATTGATTTTCCATTCATGAGTTTGTGAAAACAGCATTTTTGGTGTTTTCTGTGTTCAGTTTTTTGTGCCGGTTGGTGGAAATGCGTGCAGTTCCGAAGAAGACACCAGCTTCAGCTTCTTTAGAAAATGGATTCGGCCGAAGATAATCCACGAATAGATCGATGACAAACAAAATGGATTGGAAAGGGAACGTCCACAAATGGATTAATTCCGAATGGATAATCCACCATGTGGGGCGGCACCTTTATGGCCAAACGGGAGCCTTAATCGGAGATTGAGCAGGCATAAATCATTGGAAAACAATGAAGGAATAGTACATCGTGAATTTCTGCGAAACTCTAATAAAAGAAATGCTTGCTTCTCCGGAAAAGTCTTCGCTCGCATCACTTTACGAAAGTGGCCCATCAATTCTGTTGCGTGGTTCGTTTTTTCAAATTAGAGACTTTTTAACCACTTTTCTTTCAACCACCCATTTGATTTGATCTTTGGAAAAACAAGTGTGATTTTTTTCTGTTCGAATTTAATTTTTTTTTTCTTTCATTTTTCTTACATTTTCTTTTAACGTGTGCTGTCGAACACGCATACACCTCCGATTCAGTTTGATAAGCAGGTTCAAATAATATTAGAAGCCTGTTAAAACCTCAGAATGTTTGTTCAGTGTCGCAAAGGGATGGATGACATTGGCTTTTTCTATACATTTACCAACCGGATTATCTGTATTTCGTGTATTGAATCTCCCATTACACACCCGAGAACATTTTCAAAACCGCATGCATCGGAAGAAACATGGCACAGAACACATTTTTGAGTTTTACTGACAACTCTCATTTTTAATCGGTTGAAAACGCGGACATTTTTACGACTTCGAAGAAGGAATGCCTACATTAGCCTGAAAATTGGTACGAACATTGTAGGTAATGGAAATTCAAGAGCATTACAAGATTAATACCCGTAGATATGGGGGCGTGTGCCAACAATTCTGAGAGATTATGCAAAGAAGAGATGAGAAGTAGTACGCGTGAAAGTGAAACAGTGAATTCATTTCATTGGAGTGACACCTGAGTTGCGCAGGTCAGGATTGCACTTGTGTGGTCCTTTTAATCATGACATATTTACTGGAAATTTTTACGTCCCGATAAAGGGAGAAAACAATAATTTTATAAGAGAAATTATGATTTCTGTCAAGCGGCGTAAATTCAAACCTGTCTCAACATAATAAAACAACAATCAGTCACACCACAAAGCAATCCGTAGATGTTTTTTCTCTCACTTGATAAACATTGCCTTGTTCTTACCATGTTGATAATTTTTAATATTGAGTTGTCCTGCTTCCACTTCTTTTGAGGCAGTATTGAATGTAATAAAAAATAAATAAATAAATAAACCGAATCCGGGATCTCAGTAGCGTTGTAATCCAGACACAACTTTGTTTCGTTGACTTTGGCTAATGACTCAGAGTGTCGACAGCAAGGATGTGTCATCAGTTGCTAATGACAGCGTGCAAAACTAGGATGCGTCATATGCTTTGCAAACTCAGAATTGTCGTTTGGTTGGAAACGTCGCCTGAAATTTAAATCAGTCTCAACACAACTCAACAGATCAGCGCCATGGCCCACACTTTCGGTGCACAGATTATTGTTTTAAAACCCACTGCGCCGGAAGTCATAAATTTATGACGAAATTCAAATCTTGTTACGCCGGCGACCCATGTTTGATGAGATGAATGAAGTGTGCAAATTGCTTCGTTTGAAGTGAGCCAGACACCAAATTCCCGTAATCGTAAACAGTTTCCAGTTTTCGCCATGTTTTTCCGGGCGAGTGCCGCGGAAGTCACAGGAGACAAAAAGTCACACAACACTTTAACTCAGAATTGTCTCAGGAACTGCCGGATATGAGGTTTACCTGCTGCATTTATTCGTACAGGACACCCTGCATGGGTTAGAGACAGAGTCCGTGGATATTTAATTAAAAAAAGTAGCCATACCTTGGTCCTGCATGTAAATTTGTTTGAAAATATTTTCTAAGATAGGAAGATATTGTTGGGATTTTAAAACTAACGGAAGTTGGAGATGGTGTTGGCGAACTTTACAGTTTTTTCCTGGTCAGCCTCGATTTTTATTAGGAAAAATAACACAATATTTCCCAGAAACCAGAGGGGGCGCAGAATTTCCCAGAAGTAAAATGTCGGATTCAACATTTTCTCAGACAAGGCGAAGGTTTATAGCTGATAGTAATGACAGGGTCCATTTTAGGGAGAATTTGCGTGGTAAAATTATAAGAGGCTCACCCTCCCCATGAAACGTGCAGGAGATTCAAATGTTAAAGGCCAAAAGGACGATGGAGACCTGTCGAAGATGGTCACAAACGAAGGCTGGATGCCGTTTGAACAAACGAAGGCTGGATGCCGTTTGAAAAAAAGATCAGTTGTTGACGTGGATTGGGGATTCAACAAGTGATGACAGAATGTTGGCGTACGAGTCAGGGGGTTTGGGAATTGTGAAAGAAAGATGCAATGGACATCAATTATCTCCGCATGGATTGATAAATGATACTTTTTCGTGTTTCTAGAGTTGTAATAATGGCAAGTACATACAATTGAGAATTCGAAAAAACAAAAATTGCTTGAAGAGTAATTATGGCCTAAATTAAAAACGTCCGAAAGAAAACATCAATGATCTGCCAAAATATAATCACTTCCATAAAAAACGCACTGAGAGCGAAATGTTTTCGTACAAAATAATCACGCCCATCACACCTATTTACACAAAACATCAATTCACAATTATTCTCACAAACGCCACGATCTAAATACTGAAATTGGAATCCAACTTCCAGTTGATGCTGGGGTCATGGCTCGGCAGTTCATGCACCTCACCATCGCCTTGCGACCTCGTTGTTGGGATACTTAGGTCACCGTCATTGAACTTCGCAGCAAATCTCTTCAAGTTGGGATCACCAGCTCCGGAAGCACCAATCATAGAAACCGATCGTCGACCAGCTTCAAAGCCATCACCGGCCGCGTCGTTCTCACTTGGACTCAACGACGGCCTCTGCGTAGTTGGACCATTCTTCGAGTGGTAGTAAGAGGGTGGTCCGTGATAACTGAGCATGACTGGCAGGAAGATCAGGCCATGAAACAAGCCGATTGACACAACCAGCGAAAACACCTTTGCATGGAAGAAAAAAGACATGTATTATGACCTGTGTGTTAGCAGAAAAAGAAATAGCGTCATGATGTCGCGACGCGTGACCAGCGAAAACACCTTTGCATGGAAGAAAAAAGACATGCATTATGACCTGTGTGTTAGCAGAAAAAGCAATAAGCGTCATGATGTCGTGACGTGCGTCAAGCAAACCTTACTATGCCTCAAGCAGACGTAATGTGAGCACAAGTTATATCAGGTCTGATTGACGCATCGCACATCAAGCTGACTTTGCTAAGCCTCAAGCAGACTTGACATGGGCCTGTCATATCAAGTTTGCTTGACGCATACAAATCAAGGACTTTGCTATGCCTCAAGCACATTCCATTTGGCCCAAATCAAATCAAGTAAAAAAAATCAACGCGCAGCAATTCAAGCAGACTTTGTTTCGTGTCAAGCAGACTTGATGTGGGCCCAAAAATCCAAAAGCGCGTTGTTTTTGGAGACCTCCCCGCAGGTCAGAGAATACATACGTGTTCATTCCGATTGAATTTTTCTTCAAATCAAGAAAGGTCAAGTAATTCAAGACGACATGATGTTCTGGATAAGCTAATGTTCGTTCCATAGCCAGCATTAACCTTACTTGAACGACAAACAATCCCAAACAAGGCTGAAAACAGAGGTGAGTGCTTTCGAGGCCACATAAACTCAGACTTGGGTTTATACAGGAAGGAAGTTAAAAGCATCAGAAATCTGAACAAATGAGCTTTCCAAACCTTGAAAAACACGATGAAAACATGTGCTTCAGATTGTCCAAGAAGGACGAACGCCAAGAAAGTGCTCATTGCTCCGTTGATAACAGCAGGTCCGATGGAAGACAACGTTTGGCGAACTCTGTCGTCAACGGCACCTGTCTTGGTCATGAACGTGTGTCCAATGTGGGCAGCGTAGTCAACACAGAATCCGACCGAAATGATCAGATAAGCCGTGTAGGTCACGTCTATTTTCAAATCCCAGAAGTAGGCCAGACCTCCAATGTCGAGCTGGAAGGAAAGATGTAAAGCACGAAGGAAAATGACAGCGCTCATGACAGTCACTCTTTCATTTGAAAAAAGTCATAAACATAGACATCATTACTTGCTGGCACCCAGCACCTCAACAGCGGCAAGATGTACATTTGATTTATACGTACTGAGCCATTCTGATTGCCCGGGCCATGGGAGATTTTTGTCAGACTTTTGAAGCACGGGGCAATGTTAATTGAACGACTTTCAATTCGACTTTTCAATGTTTTCTTTTTTTCTGTTTGCATAAATAACCGCTTACATTATTTTCTTCTCATTCTGCTAACACTACTCCTAATCGTTTTTTTTTCTCTTTCTTTTTCTCACACTATGCGATGCCTCCGGCGTCCGCCATTTTATCTAGGGCAAACCAACCACTGACTGGTTGAGGAATTACCTACCGAATTATTGAATACTATGTTTCTGTGGTGTCGTGCAAACGTGAGAATTTATTGTGCTACAAAAATGATTGATGGCATATCGAACGGATTACCTAGGCCGGAGAGATCTCCGATGCTTTTTTTAAAACCACCGGTGAAAGTTGCGGATATCCACGTTTTCGGGGGGAAGGGATCGATAATATCCTCAACTGTCTCCGGTGGTTTTGAAACAAGCAGCAGAGATCTCTCCGGCCCTAATGTATGGATAAACATCTGATCCCCTTGGATACACTGGCGGTCAACCGGGTGCGTCGCATTGGTTGGTGAGTTACTAACACATTTAATTCTCTTTTTTGTTTTCTGAATACATGGTGCGATGATCACTGATTGGGTGTTTATTATTCGCAATGATTTCAAAATCATCATTGTCCGCTTCATGTTTTTCTTCACTCTCTCTTTAAATTTAAATAAATATAGAAAAAATATAGAAATGCATTTCTTCATGTTATGTGTTTTGCGGCGCATGCGAAATGGGGAATTACATTGCCTCGTGCTTCAAAGCTCTGACAAAAATTTCCTATGGCCCGGGTATTCAGAATGGCTCCGTATACACATATCCACACAGATGTATTTGTCCAAGGACCCACTCAGTTCCTTGTTTTCCAAAGACCATTCCAACTTTGTGCCTTTTCATTTCACCAAACGAAATATTCTGGACAAAACATTCTGGACAGTAGGGTCTACTCATTTTGGGGCATTTTGTAAAAAGTCGTGTTAAAACGTGTAAAAAGTCGTGTCCATGCATCCGACATGCAATTGCTTGAATCCTGAAATCGACACAGTATTTTTTCATAATTGCTGAAATGAATACAATGCCAAGTATTCAACGGAAAATTGGAAAACAAAGACCGGCATACGAGTAAAGTGTTGTTTCTGTTTTCCTCACGCATCTCGTTAGACAATGCATTGTCAGCCCATGGTTTTTTACAGAGAAAAAGGCATTCAACAAAAAAAGGAAGTTTAAACCAAACAAAAAATGGTGGATTAAAAATTAAAAACTCAGAAAGGTGGAATAAATGACAAGCAAAAGCATAATTTTTAAAAAAGGAAACGAGTCTATGTTGAGTCTATGATTACTAACCAACGTGAAAAGAATGCAGGCAAACACCAGTGAGCACGCTTTGATATTGGCAATCAAGAGAAGAAGGCAGAAGAAGATGGCAACACAAGCTAATGTGACATTTTTGTACATCTCTGTTGAGAGCACCTGCAAAAACGAGAAACAAACAAAATCACGCAGGTCATATGGATCTGAACTCTTGCTCAGGCTTGCATTGACGCATTTGATGTTCCGAAATTGACTTAACCTCCGCGTCTTTTCAGATCAAAATGTCGATGTATTCAGCTGTGATTTGTCTTCAGGGATCTGTGATGCTCGCTCACATGTGTGGACTCTTTTTATCCCAGTGTGTCCAGACCTGTGAGGATGGCCACATATTATTATTATTATTATTGCAACAAAACATCCACAAAATGATTTGGCAGATGAATACAAACACATTGTTAAAAAGACAGAAGCGGAACGTGAAGCATGTTATCAAATAATTATGACAACGCAGTCATACATGGGTTACACATAGTCAGTGATGGTAAAAACAAAAAAAAAAAAAAATTGCCCTTGAAAGGAAGCCGGAGACAACCTCAATTCAATGCCACTCTTGGAGCAATGAATGCACAAAAAATGAATGTTGAAACACCTTCAGAATGCACTTCAGCACAATGACACAATACCGGGCTTGTGTCACAACTCCACTAATCTATCCGGGTCTTTGGAAGACATGTGGCTATTTTGATGATGGCCTCGACAAAATACTGTACGCGGCAGCAGAGAGGCAACTGCAGGCAAGGCCTCCCAAACTGACAAAAAAAAAAAAAAAAAAAAAAAAAAACCGACCAAGCGCTCAATGAGCTCCATCACCCGAGACACTGCCGACACTCACCTCTCCGAAGCCTCACACAGCAGATATGGCTGATGATTTTGGCCTGACTAATTACATTTTCTCGCAGAGCTCGTGAAGCCAGAGTGAACTAGGTCACAAAAGAACAAAAATGTAGGAACAGAAAACTTCACAGTTCAAGGAAAAACAACGATCACTGACTGGTGCGAGAGGAGTGACGAAGAGTTTGCACAATGAGGGGTGAATCAGAAGGGAGGCTGTTCCAAGAAGAGATTGTAAGTGGGAAAAAGGAATTGGCAAGGATATTCCGTTTGCATACCGGCATTTTTAAGCTGCAGCCGTTGTCTGTACGGCGCTGAACAGGTTTAACAACATAAACTGGTGGCATTGGAGCGTCTATTTCGCCAATCAAAAGGTCTCGGAGAATGTCAAGGCGACGCGCCCTGCGCCGACTAGCCAAGGTGGCGAGGTCAAGGTCTCTTAGCAGGGCCGACACACTTACATATCTTTCAAATCTACCCAAAATGACCCTAGCTGCCCGCCGTTGGATGGCTTCAAGGGACTGAATATCGGCAACTTTGGAAGAGTCCCAAACCCCACAAGCATACTCAAGAATAGGGCGCACAAGAGAGATGTATGCTCTTTTTTTCGCATCAACTGGGGCGTGACGTAGATTTCGAAAAATACAGCCAAGTGTGGATGATGCACTTTTGCAAATCGATTGAATGTGTGCATTCCAACTAAGATTACGACTGAAAACAACACCGAGGTATTTATGGCTGGACACCGTCTCAAGACATTGCTGATTAAGAGAGTAAGGCAGAGTTGTAACTATCTTATTGGAAGAGAAATGCATTACTTTGGATTTGCCGACATTAATTTTCATGCCCCACCTCTCGCACCAGTCATTAACGGATAGGAGATCAGAAGCAAGGGCGGCGCTGTCATCGGCAGATCGAATGGACCTATAGAGGACAATGTCATCTGCAAATAAACGAATTTTGGAGGTGATGCCATCTGCGATATCATTTATGTAGATCAAAAAGAGTAACGGCCCCACAACACTCCCCTGGGGTACTCCTGAGGTGACTTTCGAAACAGGTGACAGAGAGCCCTGATGAATTACCTGCTGGGATCTGTTCGTCAGAAGAGATTTGAAAATGCAAACAATGATCGGCGGGAGGTCGAGTGAAGTCAATTTGTGGATAAGCTTATTGTGAGGCACGAGGTCAAAAGCCTTAGCAAGGTCAAGGAAAATGGCATGAACTGAAATGTTTTCATCCAAGGACCTAGCAATATCATCAGTAAAAAGTATAAGTTGGGATTCGCAAGAACGATTGCTCCTGAAACCAAACTGATTGGGATGGAGGTATTTGGAATTCCTGAGATTTTCCCAAACAAATCCGCATAACACGCGTTCGAAAAGCTTAGAACAAATGCAAGTAAGGGATATGGGACGATATCCTTCAGGCTTGAGGTGATCAGCTCCTTTTTTCGGGATGGGAACTATCAGAGCTCTTTTCCAGTCATCAGGAACATCACCTATCGAGAAGATATGATTGAAAAAAGCAGCTAGGCCCACTGAAAGGGAAGATGCAAGCTCTTTTAGAAGCCTTCCAGGGATACCGTCGGGACCAGCCGATTTCTTAGGTTTAATCGCTTTAAGGAGCTTTAAAATCCCATGAATACTAACTAAATGGCTAAGGGAGGGAGCGGAAGAAAATGAAGCAGAGGGACGATGTTGGGTATCAACGGTTGCATGAGGAGTGCTGACGTTGGTGCCATCAGGGAAGTCCCCAACCGAGGGCTGAAAGACACTGGAGAAGTAAGCATTTAAAGCCGTGGCAATAGACTGAGGACTCGTATGGGTATCACCGTTCGAATCAGTAACTGAGTATATAGGAGCACTCTTTCTCAATGACCTCATATAGGACCAGAATTTTTTGCCATAATCGCTACTCACCGCGTTATTCACAAAGCTACTGAACAGGGATGCATTGAGAGTGGCACAACTTTCTTTTAGCTTTTCGTATGAGATACGGTCTCGATGAATGCCACTACGCTTCAGTTTCGCATGTGCAACACGTTTTTTTCGGAAAAGAACATTCAGTTTTCTGTTAACCCAGGGAAATTGTGAAGAGACACGCTTACGAACCAAAGGGATCTTATCCAAGCAATCGAGTAAGGTGAATTTAATGGTTTCCCAGACATCATTAACCGACCTATTCTTCATGCATGAATATGTGAGAAGAGGATTTGTTTGTAGAGACGCATTCAGCTCGTTCCAGTTGACTCTTGAATAATCTGGAAAGCTTTTCATGCGGAATTTATGTAGGTTGGTTCCAACACAAGCACCCATTTTCAGGCTCAAGAGGACAGCATCATGATCAGACAAACCTCGAACAACGGATGCTGTTGGGCATATACAATCATCGTGTCTGCGTTTCCGTTGTATTCTCAAATACCATCCGATTTGGAGATGTGAACGCTCTCAATTGCCTAAATGTCAGATATTTTAGAAGGATTTCACACAGAACAAGCACATTCAATATCGGGAAAAGCCATGGGGACATAGCCCGATGTTTTTCAACCGCAGCACCTACACCATTCCTCATGATTATACAGAAGAAGATGCCTTCTTCACAACCTCATTAACAGGGTTGACCTGCGAAAAGGTCATTCGTAAACAAAACACCGAGATACTTGAACCTACACACCACTTGCAGCGAGACACTCACGACACTATAAAAGATGCACAGGTTTTTCCCATTACCGAAGGGAAGGACTCAGGGCTTGTTTAGAATGTAATTTTCAAATTTGCATTATCCACCTGTCGCCCTGATTTTTCTATCGCACGAAGATCGTTCACCAGCAAAGTTCTGTCGCCTCTGTCATCTTCTCCTGATGGACCTGACGACAAATCACACCGCAATCCGCAAACATTCGAATGGAACTAGAAATGTTTTCGGCGTGTTTTTAAATCAGAAAAAGGAGCGGACCAATGACGCTTCCTTCAGGAACTCTGGATGTCACATAGGAACAAAAGAACAAATGTTTGATCCCTGCAGTTCAACTCGCAGCAAACCACTTCAGAAAAAGGATTTCACCAGAATAACAATGGCGGGGGAGACCGACTAGAGTCGGTTTCTTAATCAGCTTCTCATGGGACACTAAATCAAAGGCTTTAGAAGATCCAAGAAAATTGCGTTGACGGATCCAATCACGTGAGCGGCTGGCTCCATCAGCAAGGAGCACAAGTTGCGACTCACAAGAGCGACCGTGCTGAAACTCACATTGGTTGGGATCCAAACAAATGATGTCTTGAAGAAAATTTGTAACAAAATACAAATGATTCTCTGACCTCTAAAATAGCCTACACTCTGAACACGAAGTTCAGTTTGGAACACTATGTTTTAACATGGGCTTAGATAGGAAGTGTTCTTTTAAGAACATTTATGAAACACTCAGTGTGTTCTTGGAACACACTGAGTGTATCAAATCTGAGCGATTAGGAACACCTTAAGTGTTCCATTGGAACACTTAAGGTGTTCCTAATCGCTCATGTGTTCCAAATCTGTGACAGGAATGTCACAGATTTGGTACACTCAGTGTGTTCCAAGAACACACCAAGTGTTCCATAAATGTTCTTAAAAGGACACTTCCTATCTAAGCCCATGTTACAAGATAGTGTTCCAAACTGAACTTCATGTTTAGAGTGTACAGAAAACACGATAATGAAATTGGACGATAACACTCGGAAGCGTCACCTGAGATCCATCATTTACTGCGAACAGGAGTAATTATGGTACACTTCCAATCAACGTGAATCACGCCTGAATAGCATTGTGGATCAAGATAAAGAATACAACAAGTGGAACACACAAGGCAAGGGCAAGTTCTTCTATTAACCTACCAGGGATAAGATCCGGCGGTCTTATTTGAATTTACGGCCTGACGGAGACGCATCCATCCTCCGGCTCGAAAGTATGAGTGGTTGGGCAACTGTTCGCTGGCGTGATCCGTGTTATTCACTGTGTGAATATTCGACAATTCCTTCGCATTGAGTTAAGGTAGTTCCAGTTTGGCGAGAATATATCCTCGCAGAATGTTCGCGAATGACCGTAACTGCTGCAGCAAAAAGAAAAACTTTAAGGCCTGGGGAGACGAACGCCCCGAAACCCGAGGCGCCATTATGCCATGCGCACTATACTCGTAGCATGATACGACGCTAAGAGTTTTCTGGACGCGATTGAGGCCAAAAGTTTCGTTTTTCGATTTTAAAAGACGAAAATATGGTACAATTTTGACATTTTGCAGTGGGCAGAAAATTGTTTTTGCTAACATTCACTTTTGAAACCTCTTACCCCGTCCAAGTAATTCATCATGTATCCTTCTGACCAGAGAAATGTCCCTGTTAGATTGCCGTTTTTAGCAATTTCACCAATCGTGGCCATGGTTGGTGAAAAATCGTCCGGGTATTTAACTGTTTCATATTGGAACGATAGTCGTGTTCCCTGAAAATAAATAAACGATTTTTTGTTCAAATTGGCAGCCGAAGGAGAACCACACGCCGCGAAAACAAGCGCGAATTTGCGTGCGAATCAATCGCGCGCGAAGTTTTCGCGACGTGTGGACATCCGGGCGAATGCATTTTTCGCTCGCGTCCACATTCGCGTCGAGTTGAAAAATTTCTACTTGTGGGCGGATGGAGGGGGAAATAAAGCACGCGAAACCTGAGCAGGGAGAGAAACAGTTTCGCGCGCGAAGAAAATCGCACGCGAATTCGCACCTGATTCGCGGCGTGTGGACCCGGTTATGGTTTCGCTTCCTGCTGAGGTTTCGCGCGCACTCTCTCATTCGACAACCGCCCACAAGTAGACATTTTTCAACTCGACGCAAAAATGGACGCGTGCTGAAAAATGATTTGCCCTGATATCCACGCGACGCGAAAGCTTCGCGCGTGATTGATTCGCACGCGAATTCGCGCTTGTTTTCGCGACACGCGAATTGCCTCCGTTTTCTTTTTTTGGCACGATGTACTGTAGTTCACAGCAGACAGAAAAACCATCCAACGACAGCTCTAATCTCAGCCTTTCGCGCGAAAACCAAAACCACCCCCAAGGGGTAGTTCAACAGCTCCACGCGAAAGGTGAAAGATTCGTCCGCGATGGTATCACACGCAGAATCGAGCCTGTTTTCGCGTTGTGTGGATCCGAGGACTTTGGCACAAATTGTTGAAGGTGACCCCTTTGAGCTTCGGCACGCAGGCGCGCATGAATTTCCGAACAGAAATGATTGGAGTGGGAAATGCAAGATGCATTACTTTTACTTCATACAAGATTTTCATCAGCCTGTCCTTTACTTTCCTTTTCACATCCAAACGGCGGAGATAAGGATCCGGGAGGATTGCGACTTCGGAGGAAAGAACGGCGGAATAACGAATCTTTCTTTATTTTTTGTCGACAGCCGACAGCCCGCATCATATGCGATACGATAGCCATTTTGAAAATCGAGATTTTTCTTCCAACCGTTCCACCAAGTCACAATCCGTCTGACCCTGCTCACCAGCGTTGAAAAACCATGATTTGATTTTTAACCTGCGGCTTTCTTAACGGCAACAAATTCTATTCCAGCTGAAATTTTCAGTTTTTGATTATCTTAGGAAATTTTACAAGAGTTGTGACTAATGGACATTTTAAAACATCACACCGTGTTATCCTGCCGAGTTCTCAAAGGTTTTCGAGTGTCAAAAACTTTGATATATGTTTTGAGAAAACTGCGATTGAGCAAAATACAATTTTGGCCACATCGTAATACTGGACATTTTACAGCTCAATTATTCACGCAAGAATTTGAGACATCGACGAATCCGCATTCGCTTTCAGAAGCTAAGCAAAGTTTTCTGAAAGTTGCTTGATTTTAACACACTAAGCAAACGAAGTTGCGCGACAGAAAAAAGTGTGTATTTAAGGGCTCAAACTTACGACGATAGTTGGCAGCGGTTTCCCACATTCGAGTGGCTCGCTAAAGACAAAGTTCACTTGATACAGTGCCCCACTCGGACTGAACAGGAACCTTCCCAAATAATCATCGAACTCCGAGCTTGTAAGATTACCCAGATCTAGTGCAAAGACAAAAAAATTGATTTCTTAAGTTTGCGTCCGATCGTCAGACACTCTTGACAAATTGCTGGATAAATCATGTGTGATGAATGCCAACCAAATGTCAGACCGAAGCTGTTTTGAATCCACACAATAAAAAAACGAATCTTTTTGCGAATACGAGGACGCCCTATCCACGTGACAACCTTTTGGCGATAAAAATGTACCTACGAAGAGCACAGAATATTAAAAACTGAAAATCCAAATGTGAATTTTCTTAAGGTTTTGCAACTGCTGGGTGTGTATGAGCAACTTTAGCTCCATTTGAGCCAACTACAGATTGTTGTTAAGGGTGTCCCTGAATGGTTTTGCAAACCTCGTCGGCAGTTTCTTGAGGCAATTCTATCACGAAAATGAAGAATGCCTTTTTGTTTTGTCCTTAAATGACTTCTGGGGGTACTCCCGATAAGGAAAAAAAAACACGGTACCCCACACTGTGAAATTCGAAGACATTTTGAAGACAGCAACAGTTAACTGCAAACCAAATTGCAAAGCAACGAAAATAACAAAAAAGAAAGAAGAGACAGCCTGCTGTGCTCTGTATGCTTCCACAACGTGCTTTTTTGTCATTTTCGTGGCTTTTATAGTTTGATTTACAGTGAATTTTTGGTGTCGAAAAATATCGTCGAAATTTGCAGTGTAGGGAACTATGTTTGTTTGGGGATTACCCTGATAAGTCATCGGAGGAGAAAAAGTCTTTCTCGTCGCAGAATTAATTGCCTCAAAAGCAGCCCACGAGGCTTGTAGGCGAGACGAATATATTTAGGAGGACGAACTGTATAAGAATGCTGGACGGGACGAACTGTATATGAATTTATTGAACTCTTTTGTCTGTTTCTTAGATTAATGCTCTTTGACCATGCTACTCCCAGTGGGCTATTTGAGAAAAATTCTAGCGGAAGACTGCAATCGCTCTCAATGACAGGCGAAGCGTTTCTAATTCTCTAAGGTTATCGGATGGAGGTGTTTTTGACTCAATTTCAAAACAAGAGAAAAGCATACCAACCTTTCTGGAAAGAGTCGCGAACAAAGCTCTTGAACGGACGATACCAGGATATTTCCTTGCCGGTGATGTGTTTCGCGCACTGCTCCATTTCCACGACTGCCTCCTCGATTTCCTTGACTCGGCTCGGGTAGTCGAACTGCCCGAAATAGAGCAGGATGCTCTCCCCTTCGTCAGGAAACTGTTTCTCCCTGACTTTGGTGAACAGCCCTAGGCTACTGTCGTCAGGAACGAAAGCCATGTAGTCGGTCTTGCTCTCCATCATGGCACTTCCGTAGATTCCAAGGCACAGCAAAGCGGCAGTGACACAAATAACAGCTTTCTAAATAATGTAAAAAGTCGGTTACTTTTGTGCGTGGTTGCTCTGTGGTGGCGTACCTCTGAACAATGCAACACAGGTCAATCCGCCTTCCCAAATGATCCAATATTATTTTACTAAAATATTTTTGTCCGCGGTGTTGGCTTCGTATTAAACGTATTGCAACGCGCACTCTGCATTCAGCAACGGAAACAAGTTCAGAGAACTGCTTTGCAAATAGCGAGTAGCTGCACTCGAAATCAGAGGTTCGGGTTGGAACACCTTTGGAATATTTTTAACATGGGCTCAGATGGAATTGTTTCATTCGGAACATTTTAGAACACGTACAGTGTTCTTGGAACGCTATTTTCCTGTCAAAAATTTGGAACACATTCGCGATTTGGAGCAGATGGGATGTTCCAAATCGCTTCTGTGTTCCCAATTTGTGATGGAAAATAGTGTGCCATGAACACATAGTGTTCTAAAAATGTTCCGAATGGAACAATTCCATCTTCGCCCGTGTTCATAAAAGGTGCTCCAAAGGTGTGCCGAGCGGAAACATCAAATTCAGAGTGTACACCGATTTGTAGCGCAGGACCGTCCCAGTGGTGAATTGGTGCAAAATTATTGACCACACGATGAAGTGTCTTTTCTTGTTTCAGAAAACGAGCCCAATGGGTCTAAAATTGGCCTTACGTTTGCGACTTTCAGCCCCCTAAACTCATGCGTAAGTGGAACCTATCCCGGACGCGTTTTTACAAACCCTGCCGCAACTTTAGATGGCAGAGAGCGTTCTGTGCAAGACTGCTCGATTGGGGCCCTGTGCGCGGAAGAATTTTTTTTATTTTTTTCGGTTTGCATTCAAAATGGTACGGAGTTCACAATGGTCCCAAGTTCAAAATGGTAAAACTCATAATGGTCCTTGTTCAAAATGGTACCGCGTTCAAAATGGTACCGCGTTTAAAATGGTCCCGCGTTCAAAATGGTAAAACCCATAATGGTCCGCGTTCATAATGGTACCGTGTTGAAAATGGTACCATGAAATGGCAAAACGGTATAATGACAAAGAAAGAGAAGCAACTTACCAGTCATGAACCAACATTCTCGTTAAATCCAACAATTGATGCTTCCCGAACTCCCTTGATGAGCGGAAATTGCTATTGAAATCGAAATTTTCATCAGGCAGTTCCATTAGGTGCAATGTTTGAAACAAATAAATCGCAGCCCAACAAAACCATCTATCGTTTTTATTCGAGATGTTCAGCAAGTGTGACATAACCTTTGAAATATGTCAAGTCTGCGTGACTAAAACTCAAAATTGAAGGATATTCCACGGATATAATCGATTAGCTGTCGGTTTTGGTAATCCTGTAGGTCAGGGCTTAAAGTGTCCAACAAAAAGGGCCGGGGCTCACTTTTTGGAAAAGGGCTCTTGATTTTTTTAGGGGCAGAACTTTTTTGGGGGTGGATAAAAAATCTTTTGAGGGATTATTTGTATGCTGTGATGCGTTGCGTGAAGCGCAATGCTGGGGGAGGGAAGAAATTTTGAAAAAAATTAACCTCAAATGGTGCTCTAGAATGCTCAATTTTTAAAAAATCTGAGCACTTTTTCCACACAATATCCCGTTTGCTTACAACCGCTGATAGGGTCAAATCAGTCAATGATTGTTGTCTTTTCAAATCTGCAATTTTCTGCTGAAAAGCATGACCAAGCAATGTCTACAATCTGCACTCACTTGTCGCTGCCTCTCTTCGCCACTGCCTTTGTTGTCCCGCTCGAGTGCCTGGGGATTGTCTGAATTGTCTGAATTCAGACAGGGGTCTCCAAAACTATTCTTTTTCCCAAACCAGCAAAAAAGGCACGGCGGATCTCCGACCAGGCTGGAGAAAAATGGCTGGGCACAATGCATTATGTGCAGAACGATCTGTTGCATAAGGCCCCCTCCACTCCTTCCCATCCATACGCTCAAGTTTGGGACATTTTGATTCCTTCAGAACTGCAATGAGAGGCACTCCATCTCTATTTTGCAAACTATGACGAAAATGCAACAGAAGAAAAACTTCCAAGAATCGGAAATTGGCATTTTATGGCTTTCGTGGTAAAGGAAACCGGGGCCCCACAAAATTAGGCAGCCGGAGCCTGGGCCCCGGCTACTGAAGGGCAGGCCGGAGCCGGGCCCCGATGGGCCCCGGCCCACTTTAACCCCTGCTGTAGGTACCACTGTTCCAATTCGCTGATTTTGATTCCTGAATTTTCTGTTTCTGTTGCAGAGAATTTTGCCTGGCATAAACTTTGTCCACCAGAACATCTGTTATTGTTGGTTCTCTCTCAAACACCTCGATAAGATTTCCATGTTGTTGAATGGTCACCAACAATTGCATAAAACAAATAATTTACGATATTAACTGCATGTGTATGCACATGTGCAAGTTCAATTTAGAAGTGGTCCATGCACAGGCGAGAGCACAAAGAGTTGTCTTGATCAGTGAAAACGAGAAGCAAAACGATCAGCTTCTGGCTTCTTCTGAGACCTGCTCACCAGTCAGGGGCACATTTTGAACGCAGTGCCATTTTGAACGCGGTACCATTTTGAACACTGACCATTATGTGTTTTACCATTTTGAACGCAGGACCACTGTAAACACGGTACCATATTGAGCGGTACGCATTTTTTCTTACAAAAAGCAATCTGAACCTGACCCTGGACCCTGTTCCATCTCGGGAGAAAATGCTCGCTCGAGGCCCCGGCCTGCCATCGAAAGTCGCGGCAGAGTTTGTAAGCTGGCATCCCGGGCAATCCGCGTGGGGTCCATTTCACAACATGACACCTCGATAAACAACCCCTCCTGCTTTCCTGCTCACATTTCATTATTCTTAACGGTTGTTGTTCGTAACGGAATAAGACGAGATTCTGTGGAATGAGGTGGCATAATAATTACCTTATTCTTGGCGCTGAGTAACACATTCGTCAATCGTCCTTCGAACAAGTGCTGGACATGATTTTTCTGACTGTATTTCGGAGGTTTGAACTCTCGATGAACGAAGCAAGGAAAGATGCTATCCCTGTTGCTCTCAATTCGCTTCTGATCCAGGGTGAGGCAGGCAACGAACAGAGTCGCCTGCATAATGTAGGTCATCGTTATTCCCGTTGACATGTAGATGCAGAACGATCTCGTTGACTTTATGCCCTGTTTTTAGCAAAGTTACAGAAGTTCATGCTGTTGTTGTGGTCTGTTCAGGAATAACAGAACTCCCCGATATCTGTCTGAAGCTCCGTGTACAGTTATAACGGAATTACCTTTCCCATAAACATTTATAATTTTTGTTGTTTATGTCGGGAATCAGTTAGGGGCACATTTGAGAGTTGTGCTCCTGGCAAACAAACGGCGCTGCAATTGGTGTAAAACGTATTTATGCGTGTTGCATACTTCGAGAGTTAGTTAGGGGCACATTTGAGAGTTGTTCTCCTGGCAAACAAACGGCGCTGCAATTGGTGTAAAAAGTATTTATGCGTGTTGCACACTTCGCGAGTTAGTTAGGGGCACATTTGAGAGTTGTGCTCCTGGCAAACATACGGCGCTGCAATTGGTGTAAAAAGTATTTATGCGTGTTGCACACTTCGCGAGTTAGTTAGGGGCACATTTGAGAGTTGTGCTCCTGGCAAACATACGGCGCTGCAATTGGTGTAAAAAGTATTTATGCGTGTTGCATACTTCGCGAATTAGTTAGGGGCACATTTGAGAGTTGTTCTGGCAAACAAACGGCGCTGCAATAGGTGTAAAAAGTATTTATGCGTGTTGCAAACTTCGCGAGTTAGTTAGGGGCACATTTGAGAGTTGTGCTCCTGGCAAACAAACGGCGCTGCAATTGGCGTAAAAAGTATTTATGCGTGTTGCATACTTCGCGAATTAGTTAAGGGCACATCTGATAGTTGTTCTCCTGGCAAACAAACGGCGCTGCAATTGGTGTAAAAAGTATTTATGCGTGTTGCACACTTCGCGAGTTAGTTAGGGGCACATTTGAGAGTTGTGCTCCTGGCAAACAAACGGCGCTGCAATTGGTGTAAAAAGTATTTATGCGTGTTGCATACTTCGCGAATTAGTTAAGGGCACATCTGATAGTTGTGCTCCTGGCAAACAAACGGCGCTGCAATTGGTGAAACGCTTATTAATGCGTGTTGCATACTTCGCGAATTAGTCAGGGGCACATCTTATGTTGTGCTCCTGGAAAACAAACGGCGCTGCAATTGGTGCAAAAAGTATTTATGCGTTGCATACTTCGCGAGTTAGTTAGGGGCACATTTGAGAGTTGTTCTCCTGGCAAACAAACGGCGCTGCAATTGGTGTAAAAAGTATTTATGCGTGTTGCATACTTCGCGAATTAGTTAGGGGCACATTTGAGAGTTGTGCTCCTGGCAAACAAATGGCGCTGCAATTGGTGTAAAAAGTATTTATGCGTGTTGCATACTTCGCGAATTAGCTTGGGGCACATTTGCGAGTTGTGTTCCTGGCAAACAAACGGCGCTGCAATTGGTGTAAAAAGTATTTGTGCGTGTTGCATACTTCGCGAGTTAGGGGCACATTTGAGAGTTGTTCTCCTGGCAAACAAACGGCGCTGCAATTGGTGTAAAAAGTATTTATGCATGTTGCATACTTCGCGAGTTAGTTAGGGGCACATTTGAGAGTTGTGCTCCTGGCAAACAAATGGCGCTGCAATTGGTGTAAAAAGTATTTATGCGTGTTGCATACTTCGCGAATTAGTCTGGGGCACATTTGAGAGCTGTGCTCCTGGCAAACAAACGGCGCTGCAATTGGTGTAAAAAGTATTTGTGCGTGTTGCATACTTCGCGAGTTAGTTAGGGGCACATTTGAGAGTTTTTCTCCTGGCAAACAAACGGCGCTGCAATTGGTGTAAAAAGTATTTATGCGTGTTGCATACTTCGCGAATTCGTTTGGGGCACATTTGAGAGTTGTGCTTCTGGCAAACAAACGGCGCTGCAATTGGTGTAAAAAGTATTTATGCGTGTTGCATACTTCGCGAATTAATTAGGGACACATTTGAGAGTTGTTCTCCTGGCAAACAAATGGCGCTGCAATTGGTGTAAAAAGTATTTATGCGTGTTGCATACTTCGCGAATTAGTTTGGGGCACATTTGAGAGTTGTGCTCCTGGAAAACAAACGGCGCTGCAATTGGTGTAGAAAGTATTTGTGCGTGTTGCCTACTTCGCGAGTTAGGGCACATTTGAGAGTTGTTCTCCTGGGACCTTATTCAAATCAACCTGCTAAGCTTAGTAGCTGCTAAAGTCCTGCTACCGACCTGCTAAGTTTCATTTTCTTTATTCAAATCAACCTGCTAAATTAGCAGGACCTTAGCAGGACGATGGTAGGAGTTTAGCAGCATCTCAGACTTAGCAGGACCTTAGCAGCACCTCCAATCTGACCAATGTAAAAAAGTTAGAGGCGCCTCGGACCGCCTCTAAAGTCCTGCTAAGTCTTTTCATTCACGAATCGAAAGAATTTCGCGTTCTTTTTACTTTTTCTGCAAGATTTTTTTTTTCAATTTTACCGTTGGAGGAGCTTTCTTTGCATTGGACATGCATGATTTACTCTGCAATATTTTTTTATTTTTTGTTTTCATTCCAATGGTGTTTGGTGGTGGGATTCTCTCTGTTCCGTGTTCAAAAACAGTTTTTGTATTTTTCGGGTGTTCAAAATGAAGAATGCAAGACAGCCCCTCAAGATCCTGAAAGTTCACTTGTGCGGTTGCAGCATGCAACCTGCAAAATTTTCCCTGGTCGCGGGAATCGAACCCGGAGCACCAGCACATTTGGTGGCACATTTGAGAGTTGTGCTTCTGGCAAACAAATGGCGCTGCAATTGGTGTAAAAAGTATTTATGCGTGTTGCATACTTCGCGAATTAATTAGGGACACATTTGAGAGTTGTTCTCCTGGCAAACAAACGGCGCTGCAATTGGTGTAAAAAGTATTTATGCGTGTTGCATACTTCGCGAGTTAGTTAGGGGCAGATTTGAGAGTTGTTCTCCTGGCAAACAAACGGCGCTGCAATTGGTGAACAAGTATTTATGCGTGTTGCATACTTCGCGAGTTAGTTAGGGGCACATTTGAGAGTTGTGCTCCTGGCAAACGAAGGGCGCCGCAATTGGTGTAAAAAGTATTTATGCGTGTTGCATACTTCGCGAATTAATTAGGGGCAAATTTGAGAGTTGTGCTCCTGGCAAACGAACGGCGCTGCAATTGTTGTAAATAGTGTAAATGCGTGTTGCATATTTAGAGAATTAATCAGGGGCGTATTTGAGAGTTATGCTCTGGCAAACAATTATTGGAGCTGCAAAAGAATAAATAGTTTTAATGCGTGTCGCATATCGCGAATTAGTTAGAGACACATTGGGGCGTTGTTCTCCTAGCAAAGAATGACGTTGCAATTGGTTAAATGGTTTTCGTGAATTAGATAGGGGTACATTTGAGAGTTGTGATCCTGGCATGCAAACGGCGCTGCAATTGGTGTAAACAGTTTCAATGCCATCGCATGTGTTGCGAGCAAGTTAATGGCGTACTTTAGAAGTTTTGAGCCTGTGGCTCGGCGGAAAAAGATTACTCATGCATGTGTTTTTCCCATCTAACTGTTGCCTCCGAAACTTTTTTTTCTTTGTTTTTACTCTTATGCAGTTGGTAGAAATAAAAGTGCCAAATTGCAACACACGCTTTCTAGAGGAGTCGGATTTTGACCTCGGTTATAAAATAGGTTCCTTAATTTCTGTGGACTGTAGTTTTTGACAAAATATCAAGAATGGCAATTTTGTATGTATGAGTAATCTAATTCCGCCGTTACTATACAGGAGTTGCATTGTTGCTCGGTGGGAGGCCATTATGAATGTCGCAACACTTTTGCCTTCCTGCATTGATGGGAGAAACCATTACCTTTCTTCGCGAACGCCAAAACACGCTCCGTGAATAAAAAGGGTCCCATCACCTACTCATGTATGCCACCACGATAACAGATAGGACATCGCACGCAAAATGATTGTAGACAGTGAAGTTTCACACAGCGAAAGTTTCACAGAGAATAGAGCGTTGACATATTTTTCAACAAAAAGCCTGGGGCTCGCAGATTACAAAGACATAAAAGAGACTTGCTTTCTCGTATTAAAATTTACCGAGTATATCCCAACCATTAAATGCCAAAAGAAAATCTGTCAACGGACGTTACAGTGATAGAAACCCCGGAATGCTTCAGCGCGGTCGCTATCCGATCGGGTAGGTTCTTCTCAAGATCGGCGTCCCTGAGATTTTCAAACGATTGCATTATGACAAACAATTCGTCAACGCCTACACCCAGCAACAGGAAACGGGATGATATCGTGGATGTTCCCCATGGTAGCCCATCATTAACTTAGTCCCATGGAAAGCCAGTATTGAAAAATCCAGTGCATAAGAGGGCCGCCAGCGACAGATAGAGCTATGTGTAGAAAGACAAAAGGAGAGTGATCAAAGTTTGGAATCTTTTCTTTCGTTGATCGCCCGCAGCGCGAACTTACCCATGAACTTATCTAAAAGAGAAGACGATTTTTTTGTTAGACGATTCCCGTCGATCCGCTTGGCCGATTTCGCCCAAATTTGGACAGACGACGCACAGGACCAGAATCTGGGTTTTATCGAGCCATTTTTTCGAAATTTTGCCCCTGAAGGGCACACGGCCACATTCTTTATTTGCGGTTCATAGATGGCGACAGGCGCAGAAAAGTGATTTCGTGTGAAATTCACAGATGGCAGTAAATGAAATTCTCAACAAAAATTGCACTGATGCCGAACAGTTTGAACAGATGTCACGCGCGCCAAATTTCCAAACAAATCGACAGGGAATTTTGTGTGAATATGGATTACCGAAGCTTTTTCTGGTGAAGCCGTCGTGGCCGAGTGGTCTAAAGCGATGTGCTGAAAATGCGTGGATGGTGGGTTCGCATCGTGACGGGATTTGTGTTGAAAAATCTTTTGATAAATGCCGAAGACCTTTTTGACACATGTGGGCAGACACCACGCAGCAGGTTTTCACGAAGGTTGACAACATGCAGAAGGTTGACACCACTCGGTAGACACCAAGGTGGGAGGTAAAAGATGTATTTTTTCGTGTTTTTAACGTGGAACGCACCAGTTGAAATTCTGGTGATTTGTTTGCAATTTCGAAATTCGCGGCATGCGCGACGGAGTTTTGTGTTGATGGGACGGTCACCATTCGTCGCTTTGTGTTGATGGGACGAAGAAAGCAATTCCAAAATGCACACTGATGGTGTCAAGAAAGAATGCAAAATGGCAAAATTCTGTCAGTTCATTTGTCATTATTTGTCATTTGTCATAAATTTTTTGTTTTCGTGTCTCTTTGCCCTGCCAAAGCCCCTCTTCTTCGCATGCTCAAATGATAAAAATTAACAGCAGTGTGGCAATTAAAATTCAAATTCAAATCATCCTTCAGCTTCTGCGTGGGGCCCCGCCTCCCGCAGACCCCCCACCAGGGGCTGTACCTATCTGCCCCTTGGAACCCCGCTGGGCTCCAATCCAGACCCGACTACCGGCAGGATCCGCCCCCAGACCCCCATGGCCATGTGGGTCGCCGCAATGTCCGGTAACAGTGCGGAATACCTGCCGACCGCCGCCTCACCCGCACACGCCGCTTCCGCCGCCTCATTTTTTCGACCCACCGCCTCGGTTCTTTTTCCGGTAACAGTTCGAAAGACCTGTCAACATGTGGATTCGGCAATTTCGCGGCCGTGTGCTATTCTTCATTTGCAATTAAAGCTAACCAAACCTGACCTAACCTCTCCCCGCCCTTTGCTAACCCAGCCCAACCTTCCGTACCCTTTCTTCTTTGGCAATATGCGGTGCTTTAATTGCGAATGAGGAATAGCACACGTCCGCGAAATTGCCGAATCCACATGTATTTTCCTAGGTCTTTGGAACTGTTACCCCTTTTCCCGCCACCACCTATTATGAACAAACGCTTCCACCGCCTCATTTTTTTGACCCACCGCCTCGGTTCCTTTTCCCGCCACCTCCTTTTCTGAACAAATGAGGCGGCTGAGACGGTGGAGGCGGCGAAGGCGGCGCAGACGGCGGAGGCGTCGGAGACTGCGTACGCGGCGAAGATGGCGGAGTCCTCGGAGGCCGATTCATTGTTTTTCTGACAATTTGTGTTTAGGTTTGGTTTGGTAAGGTCAGTTTTTCTTGGATTTGTTGCAGATTTCGCGACATTTGCGCCTTTCGATCTAAAAGATTTTCGAACTTTGTCCCGACCCGCACACGGCAGTTGTTTTCGACGTGAACCGCTGGCTCAGCTGCACATTTTTTTTTCCAATCCACTTCCGCATGCGCGTCTCTGATTGGCTGTTGGGAATTCCAGCCAATTTCAACATCCAAATTTCAAAACCTAACTTAACCAAACCTAACCTGACCAAACCTAACCTCACCTAACCTATAAACCCCATTGCGACCCTGGAAAGAGTTGCGAAGCGGTGGCAAACCGTAGCCTCCGAGAGAACAAGGCCGTTGCGCTGGTTTGGTGACGTCACAAGACCCGACGGGAGATTTCGAAGAAATGCATTGGGAGGAATGGGAAGGCGCAGAGAAAATTGTTCGTTCTTGAAATCTCGTGAACACATTTGAGTGCGGAGTGTTTCCAATGAACACAAAAGGACCACAGGACCTTTGTGTCGCAAAAATGACACCAAAACACTTTCAAAAAAACGTCCTTCAAAGGCCAAAAAGAAGGCAACTTCCCAATTCTCCGCAGTCAATGATTCTCCGCAGTCCAGGATACATAATTTTTTTCCAATCCACAACCGCGGACAGCAGCATCGCAACAGCCAATCCCGTCGTCTGAATTTATGACGTCATCAATTTTGGCATTTTTGCATTGCCACCTCTTTTTGCCATTTGGCGTGTTTGCCACCGCTTCGCAACTCTTTCTAGAGTCGCAATAGGGTTAGGTTAGGTCAGGTTAGGTTTGGTTAGGTCAGGTTAGGTTTGGTTAAGTTAGGTTTTGAAATTTGGATCTTGAAATTATCCACTTCCGCGCATGCGGAAGTGGATTGAAAAAAAAATATGCGCAAACGGACAGGTTCACTTCGGAACGCAACAGGACGGCTGTATGCGCGATAAACTGACAAAATCAGCACCCACCCATAACCAAACCAGAAACCCAAGAAGTTGAGGACAAGAAGTGCAAGAAGTTTCTGTGTTTGGTTTGTACGTGAGACAACAAAACGTCCGCGAGATTGGCTGTTTGGATGGCCGGTTGTGGTTCATTTGGTTGCCGATTTGGGTGGTTTTGGTTCTCCACTGTCAGCTTGACGTTTCTCCGCCGTCTCCGCTGCCTCCGCGGTCGCCTCATTTGCTCACAATTAGGAGGCGGCGAAAAAAGGAACCGATGGGGTCGTAAAAATGAGGCGGCGGAGGCGGCGCGGCAGGTATTCCGAACTGTTACCCAATGTCTTCCCTGAAACGTGTCAGCCCCAAAACGAAAAGATTCATGGTTATACGGTCCTGTTTCCAGGCCCATGTCATGGACCTGGATCCTGGTGTTCTTTACGGTGCAAAGAATATGATGCTGCAGAGCGGATCACCCGTTTGACGTCTCATTCTTCAGGAGTCGAGGGACTTGGGCTCTGCCCCCTTTCAGTAGCACAACCAGGGGCACGAGGATGACCCTTCCAAGTACTGTCCTGGACCAACGTTGCTTTTGCCTTTCTCATGTTACCTTCGCAGTGGTTATTGAATTGGGACACGGAAACCACCTGAATTAGACTTCCATCAGATTAAAGGCTACGACACTGCTCTGGAAATTCCTTATGAGCAGCGTATGCTGCATGACCCCGCATTGACTCCGTCTCCGGTAATCTCCTCACGGGAAACCCATCACACTTGACAAGAAACACTCTCAAATGTCTTCGCAGCTCCATGAAAGTTGACATAACTATCGCACATCAAGCATAACAAGCAAACCTTTTCAAGAAGGGCAATCATGAAGGAAAACATTTTCTGAATCAATGGAAGCGACCCGGAAACAATAAGATACTTGCAATTCGTACGTCGTTTGATCCCCTTTTTGGCCCACCAGCATACTGCACAAATACACCTGACACCTGACGGGACGACGCCGGGTTCTGTCATCGCGACGAGACAGCAACAAAACCGTATTCTCCGTAAACCCGAGAGCCCGGTGACAAGACACGAATTCAAAATCATGCAATTACTGTACACACTGTAGTGGCAGCCCGGCAGGGCCGGGCGCAGCCCGGCTAGTGTTCATATATTATCTTATGAACTTATAAAGTATTATCAAATTGCTTCAGTTCTCTTCCCATAAAGGTTTTGCAATGCAGTTAGCTATTGCAGAAATACCTTCGAAATGTCCACCCACGAGCAGGAATACCCATCTTTGGCCAATCACATATTTCTCGACAAATGAGCATGGCGCGATATGGCAAATGAGAAGCGACTCTCCAAGCGAATAGGCCAGGTTCGCGAGTGAGAGTGACCGGTTTCGGGTCAAATCAACACGGTTTGGTATCAGTCGTTACACGCGCCGTTAAATTCTCATGTCCTTTACGGCTACTTCATTTCATTTCATTTCATTTCAGTCAAAATTACAACAACAAATACTTGGGGCTTTCCACCTTCATTTTTTTAATTTTGATAAAAAATCTTGTAGTTTGCGGACGTTTTTGTGAGCAATATTTTTTCTGTGTTCCCAGATACTCGCACGTCCTACTCGCCATTTAAACAACGATGCCAACGAAGACCAAGTTGTAGGACTTCTCTGTGCACTAACCCTCAACTGAACGGTATCACACTTTCCAAGCATCACAAAATGTAGAGAAACATCATTCCGAATCCAATGAAGACTGTCGGTAATGTTTCCTCCATGATTCCGAGGACGGCTTCGTCATAACTGTAAAAATAAAGTTCTAAAATTATAAAACGTTTATAAAATAACGTACGATGCTAAAAATTGTGGTTTGGACATTTTTGAACGGATTTTATTTTCCTTGAAAAAGCAAGTGGACGGTTTTATTTGCTTTTATGTTTGTTGTTGTGTTTTTTGCCTTCAGAATAAATTTACCAACTTGCAAGCAGTCAGGGATAACAGAACTTTTGTTATGGATTTGTCATGGATTCATCCCTTTGGATTCGGCACCTGCAAAATGTGCCATGTACACTCAACAAATCGGAACAAAGAGCGATAATTCAATGATAGGGAAACCCTAAAAATGTTTTTGATTTGCATTTCTCTGCGCCGACCTCTCGAATGTCCTTCTTTTGTCCTCACACATTTGGCCAAACAACAGTATTCATAAAAACCAGCTGAACATGACGCTCAAACGAATAACTATGCAAAAGAGGTATATCATTCAACCCACCTTTGTCCAACGTTGGGATACATTTCCATGCCTTCTATTGACTCGTCAAATTGCTGGACAACCCTTTCGAGTTGTTTCTCCCAATCCAACGTCAAAGCGTGCATCTGATGTGGGAAAAACAAAAAACAAATTGTGCACGTTAAAGAAGACACAAATTCCAAGACACGTGCCGCACATGTGTCTATGTTTGAATAAACTCCCGGTGCGGCAAAAAATTGCCGCCTGCTTGTGACTTGTGACTTCTCTTCAGACACGCTTCAGCCTCCAAATGCGAACAAAAAGGTACAGAATAACATCTGGTCTCAGTGGAACTGTCGTATAATTCAACTACGCATTGGCATCAAAGACTTGTGTCCCGGTTTCGAATCCCGCACGGGCTCACTTCTTTTTGAAAAGGTGATTGTAAAAGGTGAATGATTAATATCTGATTTACGTGCGCTAAAATGCGCGATTTTTCTACTTCGGTGTGTAATTTTTGGGATCAGGTACTTCGTTTGGACATTTTTCCAGCATAAATCACATTATTGCTTTTTGTTCGTGAAGGAACTGGATCGCTAACTGGATTTTATATTTGACGGGAACACTTGCAAACTGTCACAGGTTAAGTCCTACAAAAATACCAGAGGCAATGATGAAACGCGAAATATCGAATATTCGTACACCATAAAAAATATGAAGAATTGAAGACACAGTCCCTGATTTTGAGAAATCCCCCCATCATCATGAAGCTTCATGAAAGGGGATTAAACCACACTAAACTAAAACACCAATTTTTATTTACAGTGTAGGCTACACAAAACTATGCAAAACCACAGCTTCCTCAAGTTACCACGGATTTATAAGCAATCTTTGCTCAGCTGTCCCAGGTTTCTGAAAGCATTCGTCGCATCCTGGGCACCCTGATGATATGACAAATACCAAGTTCAGCAAAATGCAATACTCAGAAATTTCATTGAATTGAATATAAAAAAAAATAAAAATAAGAAAATCATTCGTTTTGATTATTGGATTTCAGCTACTTTTTTACGAATTACCTACATTTGCGGATTTCCAGTTGATGTTAACGCCAGTGTGCATAAAGTTGGAGTCCTCCCGATGATAATCTTTCATCTTCCAAATGATCACCGTCGCCGAGGCAGAAACAATCTGCCTGTTGTTGTCATAAACGACCCCACCCAGCAGGTTGACATAGGTCATGTTGAAGCCTAAAATTGGCCTGGGGAGAAACATAAATCCAACCGAATGGAGGATGACCAATTGGGCCAATACCTTTAAAAATCAACGAAAATAAAATTTGTCTGAAGTTGGTCCACTTTTTTCACTCTATTCAAACCAGAAGTTTCTATTGCTAAACATGCATCAAGCGTCAACTCGGCGATTTATAGCATTTGAGCACCATAAGTTGAGACAATGTTTCCCCACCTTTTCGGCAGAAAGCTGGCACTGGCACCTTTCTCGGCAGTGATCCATGTTTTTCCACATCTATCCATGACCGCATGTTACAATCTCGATAAAGCCAGAGAAAACAACAACTAACTTTTTTTTCCAAGACATGACATATGTGCTCATCAAACTTTGTTTTGCTCTCTGCAGCTTCTGATTTCTAAGGAGTTTCGATATTAGACCGCATCTGAGAGTTTGTCCCAATCACGAAAATGACAGCAACTTCGACATTTTACTACAGCCAAGAGCATGTTCCAATCACGACAAAGCAAGCCAGAGGAAACAGCCCCAACCTTTTTCAGCACATACAATATTGGGATTTTTGCGTCGTTTAAACGTCCGGATCTCAGACTTCGCAATGCGAAAGAGATGTTTCGACACGTGTCAGAGAATGCGTTTTCTTCCACCTCGTTTCAACGTGTAATTCTCTGTTCATCACTGCGTTTTGAAGCGTTTTAATTTTCCCTTAAGTTTAATGATCTCACATGGCGGACAAGATACGAGTATATGACGAGCAAACAAATGTCAATCGTCGTCTCAAAATGATAACTTATTCGTATTGCAACTAAAATGATTCCAGGGCCCTCGAATGTTGCGACTACCCAGGTTGGTATTGTTAACTCAGTCAGTAAGAAGCTTGGGTACATGCTTGACAAATTGAGATATCTCGCCGGTAAAGATACATGCCTATTTAAGTGTGGGTGGGCCAGTAAGGTGTACATACTCTAATATGGGTTTCAAAAATACCGTGGACAAATATTTGAGGGTCTTTTTTTTTTCAATGGAATCACAATCACCGTTGAATTCTTCTTGTGGTATCTCAGAACTACGTATGTCCGCTTGTAAATTTTCAGCTGAGTATCCTTTTTAATGCGTGTGTCTGTCAGTGCCCTTGAAGAAACCAGTTCAAGATAATTGTTAAACAACTTTTTCCATTTTACCTGCACATAGCACGATTGTCGAGAAACCCTCAGAGCTAACGGTGCAGTAGGCAACGTACCCTTGTCCGATTGCGTTAACGGCCTCAAGAACCTGCTCCTCGGTCAAGTTGTTGATGACATCCTCGTTGAACTCCCACAGCTCAAGAATGCTGTTCTCCCAGCACGCCAAATCGAGCGAATTGACTATATCGCAGTACTGGTCCTTCGGGAGGCCAATTCCAGGAATATAGCTACCCTCTTGCGTCGGGCCGGGCAACAATGCATTCTGTCTTGATGCTACCTTCGACTCATTCGCAGAAGCAGTGAAGTTCGTGTGATTCGGAGCGTATTTGGCATTCCCATTCTGGTCTCTGGTGTATCCCTCTGGCACTGCAGGCATTGTATCCACCACGCCTTCGAAATTATTCATATCCATTACAGTCTGGTTTTGATGGGAATATGTCACCACATCTCCCATGACGATATCGGTACTGTTCGACGGGTGGCCTATCATTTCTAAAATGCGGATGGAAAGAGAAGGTATCACTGGTGCAATTGTTGCGAAATAGCGAGATTATCCATCCAGTTAGGAGGTAACAAAAACTAGTTCAAAAGTATGAGTTCGTTTAGAAGATTTCCGCTGGCCCAATAATGTCAAGAGACGACACAAAATGGCGTGGACAATTCCCGAAAAACGCCAAATTCCCAACCGAAAGGGCGAACACATCCCACTAAAGTCATAAACATGAGGTCAAGTAAAACAACAAGTGTTGTCAGTTTTAAAATGTGCAAAAATGCTCTCAGTCCCTCGCTATCTGAGTCCTTGAGGCACAAAGACTGCCATGGTGGAAAAAAACCAATGCCATCTTACTCGTAAAAGTTTGGAGCATAACAGTGATTTTCACATCTTGTCTATTTTGGTTTGGTGTCTTACACGATAGGCTCAAGCACCACGTTTCTGTTAAGCTGACATTTTCCAATTTCTGCCCGTGCGAGGTGTCCATTGAGCGATATCGTGGAAGCCAGGTTTAGTATTCCTCACATGGCAAACGGAAAAAATGCCAGTTTAAAATGCGGGTTTTTGGCAGCTAACGGCGAATCAGCATAGTCACATCAAGACTGACCTAAAGGAACAGTAGTTTTCGTAGAGACGGGAGTGTTTGGCCCTTTCTCATCGACGATGCTGCGTTTTACCCGACTGCCTGATTGACCACCGTTACGACCTTGAGTGTCAACGTTGACAAGATCTTCCAGACGACTCTTTTCGAACAATTTCACAGAAGGTACCCTGAAATTGAACAAGAAATTGGAGTGATCTGTATGATCAACGCTTTGCAGAAGCACAAAAACACTATCTCTTTCCATTACATTCAGTCGAGAATGAGGATTTCGTGATGCCACTTGAAGCCTGGATTTCAACAATAATTTGCTCGCTCATCGTAAATTTTGCTCCAATTTTGTTGTGACCAAAGGATAAGCTGTAGGTACCTGCAAAAGAGCCGAAGGACAAAGCAGAAGGATACATTCCATTTGAACATGATTATAGTTTTTATCTGCCAACCACGTTTTGTGCCGAGGGTGAAATTTTCAAGCAAAATTGAATAGTCCAGCCACATTGCATCAACGATCTTTAAAATCATGGAATCCAACCTGCTTTTTATCAAAAGACAATTTTGGAAATGCCACAGTTCACAAGCAGCCTTATCTCATGCCTCCTGTGTGGCCAATTATTGATGACATCATGGATATGTGCATTCACAGCTTGGGACCAACAGGAGTTTTGTTTGAGAAGCTCACGCAGAAAGATGAACAGGGTGTCTGCAATTGGTCTTATGTCAAACTTGGAAGGGGGCATGGTCGACAGAAATACGTAAAGTCCAGATCATCTCATGCTTTTTCAGAAGGTGAGTCTCTGGGTTGAGGAAACCACACTCACCGTGAGGAATTCAAATCAGCATTAAATTGTGCCGCGAAGTAAATTCGACTCCTGCCTCATATTTTTCAGAAGTGGTGGCATGGGTCATATTTGCTCCTCGGAGCAAATTAAACCTCAACCTCTCCACAAATTGAACTTCGACTTGATCTCCCCGCAAATTATACCTCACCGATCTCCCCACGGTCAATGCCCTGAGTAAGTTCTCTCGAAGGAATCGTGAATTCAAAGTTATTAGATCCCTTTAATTAAAGAAAGGCTCGTGAAAGTATTCCTTTTGCGGCGTGCCGTTATCTCTACCGGTCCTTCGGGCGCGAGCTCTATGATCTTTTTTCCAACTTTGGGAATTTCGTATGGCACAATTCCTTTTGATCTAAATGTTGTGGAGTCCGTTGTGGAGTGTGCGGGCTGTTTCCCTTGCAATATTCGTTTTTTATATTTGTTTTCGGACGTTATGCACTTGTCCATTGCTTCTGCTTGTTATAGATGGCCTAACCCATATGGCGCACCTACCCAAATGGCTATCTGAAATAGGCCTATACTTGTGCAACACATTCAGAAAAAATGAGAATACAAAAAATCAGACCTGGTGCAAAAATCACTCCACGTTTTGCCATTGACGCTCATCGTTTTGATCATATTGCTCATTCGGAGTATCTGAAAAATGAAGAAGAGGGAGCAAAAGATCTATTTTCAACCAGATTTTCAGAGCTTTTGTGAATATCAGCGCAAACGACAAAAATGCACAACAGAAATTTTGAATCAGGGAGCAATGCAACGGCTTTCAGAAGTTTCCCAAAGTCATTTGATGGCCCATAATAAGGGATCTGTTTCTCATGGCCTCAAGGATGTATTGTCTTTTTTTAACCCAGACGAAATCGTTTTACATTAAGTGATTTGTTTTATAAGATTTATAATGCATGTCTCCAGAAATGAACTTTCATAATTTTAGCGGGTATCATCCTTGTTTTCAAAACAATCAAGCCAAAACGGCATATCTTTCGATCAGCAGAGACTCTGTTCAAACCAATGTGTTAGGGTTAATTAATTTAACTCCAAGAAACATCAGCCTCGTCTGTCGCAACAGAACTGGCGATCAGAGGCGGTTATTGATGTCAAGAATCGGTGGAGCAGCGCGCAATAGCAACAGGGCAAAAGGCGAAACAATTGCGAGTCGGCCCAGCTAGTCCTGGAGGTTTGCCATTTTTTAATTTAGAAAAGGAAGTTGAAACTGTGCAATAGATTAGCATTTGCAGGCACTTGGGATGGTTCGACACCTTCCGTCAGTGAAACGGGTCTATTCTAAAGGTGAGAGTGGAATGACCTCCACATATTCTTTGTGTACATAGCGGCTCCCGTTTCCCTTTGCGCTTAATTGGGAGTAGTTGTCAAGATATTAACTCCCTGCCCTGAATACAAAAGTCTTATTAAAAGTCTTCGAATATAGTTCATTATTAACTCAGGCGCCATTTAGAATCAATGTCAACATGCGCCGCAAAACATCATGACACTCGTGTGATGCGTGCAGTTGCACCAAGTCCTGTTGAAATTAGATGGCCCCTGTGTTATAACCAGTACTTTAAAATATCGCCAATGTACGAGGACTTTTCATAAGCCCCGAGTTGATCGAATTCATTTGGGCACTTGCATTTAAATAATTGAGAGCCAGTTACAAGCAATTCAGTTTTTCAGACGTCAAGCATTCAAACTTTCGATAGTAAAACTGTATTTATTGGTGTTAAACCCTCCAATTGCACATCGATAATGGTGATGACCACCTCCGCAAAACTAGCAGGACCGCACAAAAATATCTAACCTGCTTCAGATAGATGGGCTTCAAAATATTGTCCGCCTTGAAAATGACAGCCTGCGTCCTGTCCGACTGGAAGTTGTCGTAGATCCATCGGGTCTGCTTGGCCAGATCGGAGCTCTCCGGAAGCCACGACTCAAATGGAAGCTCCTCTTTGTTGAAGTAGACAACGCCATATGTACTCAGGGATAGAATGGTCACGCATCCGAAGATGAACTTCAGAGGATTGCTAGCAACTTTGTAACCCCACCTGCAGTTTAAAAATTAAAAGAACCAGTTTAAAAACGAAAAGAAAGACCTCTGATCGGTGGAGAGATGTTGTCCACGGGTTAAATTCGAGTGTCGACAGTTTTAGTGGAACTCTGATGACCCGGGCGCGAGAACTGTCAACCGGACAGAAACGTGTTCAAATGTTCTGACTTTTTTACCCAAACTGGTCAGAAACTTTTAAAAACGTTCCTGTTTCATTTAGGCGGGTGATGGCGTAGTACAAAGGTCATTTTTGTTTTCAGCGTCATGTCATTTTTAGCCTTATCCTGTTCCACAAGATGCAGCAATTGGGTTTTTGAAATTCCAACCACAACCACAAGAAATTGCCCAAACTGGAAGCGATTCAAAATGTCAGACTCCCTAATTGGCCAGGATTTCGTTCTTCGAGATGGACTTGACTTTTGCCGTTCATTTCCTCTCTCCAAGAGTCTTCAATGAGGTCAATTTTTCGTACCCTCCCACGAATTCTGAGTCCTTGATCGCTGTCAGCTACTCTGTGCACCCATAGGGGGCTAAGAGTCGCTGGAAAGGTTTCACCCCCATATGGAGCGTTGAGTCGCAAATTAGTGGTCGAGAAAGGAAAAAATGCTGCACCGTTTTCGGTTGCGGCTGAATATTGCAAAAAGTGCCTGGAAATTGATTTTCCACGTACTTATGGTGCAAAAGCTCTGAATGTTGAAATGTGAACTCTTCCTCTGTTCAAAATGTGCAATTTGAAGAACTTTAGTGGTT
>JASGXE010006778.1:0-18387 GCA_030068105.1 Sinentomon sp. SZTP_YWyxl | reverse complement strand
ATGAAGTGCCATTTTATGAGATCAATACAATTGGACAGTTTTTGCAAAAATCGGTTCCTGCTAGTGCAATTAAACTTTTCAATTGGACTACTGGTTTTACTTCTTTGTGGTGACATAGAACAAAACCCTGGCCCTGCGAACTTGTCGCCAAGCGGCAGAGTGTCCAGATCATGCAAAGGGGCAGTCACCACTACCAACCCCAAAGACAAAGACAAGTGTAAGCAAGCAAGCAAGAAGGCTAATGCAAGTGATGCTGATGACACCTGGATACAGTGTGACACTTGTGGTCTTTGTCTCTCATTTGATAAATCTGGACTGGATTGCACCTTCGAAGAGGCTCATTCTGTTGATTTTTCTTGCCATGTCTGCCTACTCAAAACAGAAATCTTGGAGCTAAAGGATAGAATCATTAAGTTGGAGGCGATTTGCAACGCCGCTGGTCCAAGACTGGTGGGCAATCCAGTGAACAATCTGGTGAACGACACCATCTCCATAACAAAGATAATCTCGGATCATCAAGTGTTCTGTAGCCGTCGCGTGTCTTTAGACCGCCAGGCAAAACAACAGTATGATGTTAGGAAATACAAATTTCATCATTCAATCATGCCATGACACAATCAAAGTTTCAACAAAAATTGAATCAAATAAACAGATTGCACAAAACATCCTGATCATTAATTTTGTTTTGGGCGTTTAAATTTGGCGTCTGCTTTGAAATCCCTTTTTTTCACGGAAATTTCCCACGAACGTCACACTGCAAGATTAGACTTCTTATCAGTCGACATATCTTTGATGTTGATAAAAATTGCATCGAATTGAACGCAGCATGACTTTCACTCGGTCATTTTGCTTTGTGATTTCGAAGTGTTCAGTGCCTTTGCTCCTGTGCTTGCGTCTACTTATCATTTACATAAAAAATTTGCAGGGCTGGTTCCAAGCAATTAGTTCGAGTGGCCATTTCAGGGATTTGCTGACAGTTTTTGGATTCCCTTTGCCTTTTGAAATTTCAATAGGTAGGTTTTCCTTCTGGGGATGCAACAAATGCTTTCACATGGCATTTGCTCCAATTTCACGCTGACATTTGCTCTGCTTTCTAAAATTGAAACCAAATTCGGGTTGAAATGAGGAAGCATTGAATATTAAAATTCTCTTTTCACCGAGAAAGTGCCTACCTGTATTTGCCATTGATTTTCGATAGGTCTATCAATTTTCCACCCATGGAACCCATTCAAGGCTCATCCTTGTTTCTTATTATGTTTTATCATTTTTCTTTGCGTGCGGTACCTATATAGCTTCTGTAAGCATTGTGAAAACACAGGCTGATTTTTCACCTCAAAATTAATTGGATTATCAATCTCTCGCTTGGAGCTCATTCAGTATTGCTGGCTCTTGTTGATGTTTGGCGTAAAGTTCGCTCTGATTTCAATCACATGGTGATTTGCCCTTCATGGGGTAAGTTTTGGAAAGTTCTATTTTCAGTATTTTTGATTGGGAATCTGTTCTGATAAAGGATTTGGGTGGGAGATCTGTGGGGGTTTGCCTTTGTTCAGGGTAGCTTCAATTTCATTGATTGGAAGTGGTGTGATGGGGATAAGGAAATTGCAGAATTGGATTTCAATAAGCTTTATTTCCAAACGTTTCAACATTCAGATCATTGCCATTGTCATTTATTTACTGAGGAGGTTAGACAGAATCAAGTGAGATGGAAGAAAATGAGTTCAAAAGAATTGCTACATGAATTGTTACATGAATCTTTATTCAGAGTTATTTTTGATTCAAGTCATGAATTTTTTTCCTTGATTTGTATTGCTCTTTTCTAACATTGCGTTTAATTCCACGTATTTCTTTATCAGAATTGAAGTAGGCAACTGAAATTAAAGAAAAGAGAATGCAATAAGTTGGACAGGGGTAATCCTCTGAAGCATGAAAGAGCTGTGGAAATTGCTTCCCCACTTCTTTTTAGGTGTGCTTTCTGGAAATATTTGCATTCCTTTGTGCATTTATTGAGCTTGTTCACATTCTTATAAGTAATTGCTCATCCTGAAAAAATGTGACAGCACTTCTCAGTTGATCGGGAAGGGAGGATAGTATAACTTGGTCATTTTGCTAGGCCTATATTTCGCACATTTTGTGATCATTGGGAAATATGGAGGAGAACTAAATGGTTGCTGCCTTGCTAATTTTTCTCCAAATATTTGTGTAGATGCTCAGAACCAGAAGAAATCCACAACCCTATTAGCATCCAAAATTTCCGTTTTTATTTTGCAAGCCTTGCTGAGAAATGCGAATGTCAGGGTTTGTGCTGGATGTTCTGGTCTGAGTAGGTATGCTGTTCTCGTGAGGCGTATTTGCTGTCTTGCTTCTTTTGCTTCCACTTACTTAGAGACAGATTTGATTGACCATTTGGCTTGTGGAGAAGTGGAAGGGAGAAAAAGGAAGATGGATTTGGAAAAAATTTTTCTTTGCGAACTATAAGTGAGTCAGTCCATAAACACGCTGACACTTGTTTGGGCCCATTTACATCGAGGTGTTTTTGCCCCCCGTCTTTATTTAGCCTCTGGTTGCCAGGCTTTCCCAGTCAAAATTTGAACACAGAATGATCAGCTTCCGAGGCAGGTTATCTTCCAGTTGAGATCACCTACCTTTACCTGTGATATCATCTGATTGTGGATCCTTCCCTTGGCATTGGGTTGACGATCGCTGACGGCATACTCGGGAGATGCAGATGGCTCTTGCTCCACAAAATTACTTGGTGAGGTCGTATCGTCCAAGCACTTGTTCTTGATTATCTATGTTAGATCAGCCAGTTGAACTCTGCGAGAGGAGTGGCGAGGGCTGCTATCGTGTCGCAACATGAATTCACTAATGTGTTGAACCTTGATCACCCCATTTTTATTTTATCATCGTTTTGTGTAAATGTGAGCGCGCTTGTTCATTGTAATTGTAGATTTTAATATTTCCTCAGCCGAATGATTTGATGCCAAACTTGGTAAGATGTTAATAGAGGCCTATTGCTATTTACGATACCGATGTTTCAATTTTTTATGCTGAGCAAGCCAAGAAATTACTGAGATGCCAGTGCCAAAGGACTAAGAGATCATGCTTTAGAACCCTGGGAGAGAGTAAAAGAAATTCTACAGTTCCTTCACCCTCACCTTGCTCGAACAAATCTCCAACAAGGAATCTTTCTGTGCAATCATCAGCTGTCATAAATGTGGGAAATTCAAACCTCCGTAGACTGTTTCCCCACTTAGGAGGAATTGCCACTAGTGCACGCTTTTCTAGATGGCGTGGGGGCTTAAAAATCTACGAATGTGTACCTTATCTCAGTCAAGCGCTAAATGCTCTGCACAACCATGATAGTGTGTTGTTCAATTTTGTTTTAGGCGAAAATGATGTGATATTTGCAGATGCCTCAAAGATATTCATTTGTTATCCAAAAATTGTGTCAGATTTTTTGGTGGCTGCTAGGCTTAAGTTACCCAATTGCACTATTAAGGTCAACATCTGTTCCGTTCCACCTAGGCGATTTTGTTATCCTGAAATAAACAGAAGAATTAACTCAGTTAATGAGCTTTTGTCAGATTTCTGTTCTACCATGGTGAATGTAAACTTTTTGGATTTGCATGCTATTCAGGCTTCTGCCCTTTCGAATGATGGCCTGCATTATTCGGATAGTGGAGCCAAGCTGGTTGCCGATAAAATCGTACAGTCATCAAACAATTTTTTAGGAATTTTAGCTAGGAAAAATTCACAAAAATTGGATCACAAACTCTCCTATATATTTTTTAATCCTACTGACTCAGCTGGAATTCCAAAAAAATTTGATAGGAGAGTTACTAATGACTCACACTCATTCTCGAGAACCTTTTCAATTTTACTGTTAAATGCTAGAAGCTTCATGCCTAAACGTTTTTCATTGAGGCCTGTTTTCAAATCACTTGATGCTGATTTAATTGCAGTAACTGAATCCTGGTTAGATAGTTCATGCACTGAAACAAATCTCCTTCCTGGGGATTACAAAATTTTTAGACGAGACAGAGCAAGAAATGGAGGGGGTGTCCTTGTGGCAGTGAAGAGTGCCCTCGATCCATCACTTATATTCACCAGCAAGGATCATGAGCTTATAGTAGTATCGCTTGGTATCAGTTTTCCCCGAACTTTCGTTTGTCTTTTGTATCGATCTCCATCCAATCATTTAACCATCTTAAAAGATATTTTCTCTGAGCTGCTGTCATTTTTTCGGTCCCTTAGCTGTAAGCTTTTTGATAACAGACTCTCTCCTTTATTCTTGATTGGCGATTTTAATCTGCCAAGTTTGGATTGGGTACACGATCATCCATTAAGCCAGCTCCCTGAAGGCTTGTTAGAATTCGCTGACTTTTTTTCCTTGGAGCAAATTGTTAATTTCGTTACTAGGCCAAGTACGACAGACTGCAATAAAGTGACGGATTCTGTTTGCGGCAATGTGCTTGATTTGATTTTTCATTCAGCTAAAAATGCACCTCTCAAAAATGTAGAGCCGGTAGCCAACATCAGTGACCATTTCATGATCCATGCGAAATTTTCCATAGACTGTGCGAGCTTGCCTGCTCTGCCCCTGGTAATGGCGGTGTCAAACCGTTGTTTCAATCGCTATGATCATCAGGCTGTTGAAAATTTCTTGAAATTTGCATTAATTGACTTTCTTTCTGTTGACCCATTCAATCCTGTTGAGCTTTGGGAAGAATTTAAAACAATTTGCCACACTGCAATAAACCGCTGGATTCCTTGTCGGCGTTCATCCGACACTTGTGAGTTCCCATTGTGGTTTGACAAAAAGCTAAAAATCCTGTATTCTAATTTACGAAAATCTTTTTCGGTTTGCTTTAAAACTGGGACCACAACCATTAGACACATTTCAAACTTGAGAAAATATCACCTAGCTCTTAAAAAATGTGAGAAATCATTCGTATCAAGGCTTACAGTCAATGGTACAGTCTCCACTAAAGCATTTTGGCGTTACCATCACAATTTTTCAGTTCATACATAATTTCAGTTTGCCTAATTGGTAATTTTTTTCCCCATTCTTGCACGAATCGAATCAATTGAATTTTTTGACTGAATTTGTGACTTGTCATGTTTGGACATGGACATGTGTTTTTGTTTTGGTGACCATGATGTCACTTTTTGTGCAATTTGACAACTGTGACGAACCACTGGATGGAGATTCTTCATGAAAACGTCCACGTCTGAGATGGTATGTTTTTGTTACGGTTTTATTTTTTTTTTTCTCGCCTTGTTGCCGTACCATTTTTGCACCTCCTTCATCATTCTCCCCATTGCACCCACACCAAAAACCAAATCGGTTTTTCAAATCTGGGATGCAATGTGGAATATCGGCCCGACTTCTCCCACTTGGGGGACTGTTCTTTTTATTTTCACGGCGCGGTTACTCCGATTCATCGGATTTGCGGTTGCGCCGGCAGTTTTCTTTTCTTTATCACAGTCTAACAAAAGATAGTGCTAGAAAGGCTGTTAAGTCTGTTGATGGCAAAACATTTCTTAGTGACAGTGATGCATGTGAGGCATTTGCTGTTGAAATTTCCAAGGTTTTTGAAAAAAACGACACTGTTCTTGAATCCTCATCTTTAAAATCCTCTTTTTCCCGAGATGCAAATTTATTCTCTGTGGAAATGGCCCTTCAAACGGTCAAGTCCTTAAAAAGCTCCACATTCAGTTACATTGATGGCATCCCAGCCTCATTTCTAAAGAATCATGCATCAGTCATTGCCTTGTTTCTGGAATGCATTTTGAATTCTTCAATATTGACTGGTGAAATACCCGATGATTGGAAATGCAATATAGTTAAGCCTATCCCAAAGGGTCAGGCTTCTCTTGCCCTTTCATGTTTTCGGCCAATAAGTCTTATATCGGCCACTGCCAAGGTCATGGAAAAGATTATTTCTACACAACTGCGAAGCATATTACACGAGAAGGGTTTTTTCTTTGCTGGTCAACATGGGTTCAGGTGGAAACATAGCTGTGAAACACAATTGGCCAATTTGACTCAAGAAGTCGCTGGCACATTAGGTAACTTGGGACAACTTGATGCAATTTTCATTGATTTTGTCAAAGCCTTTGACAAAGTCTCTATTCGAATTTTAATGGGTAAACTTGCAAATTTAGGACTTCCTGAAAATCTTTTCTCCTGGTTAATAAATTTTATCAATGGTAGAACGTTTTAGAGTTATTTTAAATAACAAAAACTCTGGCCTCCATAAAATACTGGTGGCGTTCCCCAGGGTTCTTGTGTGGCCCACTTTGTTTTTGGTTTACATTAACGATCTTCACATAAGTTTGAAATCACGTGTAAGGCTGTTCGCCGACGATGTGGTGCTGACTTATCCGATTAGTAAACAGGATGACATAGAAGTTCTGCAAACTGACCTCTTACACATAAAAAATTGGTGTACTTCGAATGCTATGGAAGTTAACATCGGAAAGACAGTAATTTTGTCCTTCTCAAATAGTAAAACTCCTTTTGCTTTCAACTATTGTTATGATGATATTCCCTTAACATGTGTTGATCATGTAAATATCTGGGACTTACTTTCACTAAAAAACTTATCTTGGATTTCCATATCGCAGACGTAGTAGGTAGGGCTAGAACGCAGCTGAAGTTTCTTATAAGGAATTACTCGAACTCCTCTCGGAAGGTTAAAACTATTTTTTTATTCTCCACTGTTCGTCACATTCTTGAGCATGCTAGTTTTGTGTGGAACCCATATCAGATCACTTAAAAAATGAGCTCGAAGCTGTACAAAGGAAGGGAGCAAGATTTGTTATGGGCCAGTTTGACTATAAGTTTAGTGTCACAGACATGCGACTCAATTAGGGTGGGAATCACTTGCTTTCAGAAGAGCTTTACGGTCTCTCATAATTTTCATTCCTTCATGAACGGTATAGGCGGTTGAAAAATAACCTTGTTGAGGTCAAAACCAGTCCCAGGAATTTGCGATCATCAAACTATTCAACTTTCGAAATACCATGCACTTCTAAAAATTTGAACGGTATTCCCCTCTCATTTGTGCTATTTTTCTTTGGAATAGCCTCAAGCTTCCTAAACATCCTTTCATTGCCTGTTAAAAAATTTCCGTGTATCGTAAAACCCTTCTTGGAGAAATATTCCAGGTCCATCAAATCTGTGACACTTGGTAGGTGACATTGATATTTTCGCAGTTTACACCTGGAATCCATTTTTGCTAGACATTCGGTAGGTATTTACTGCCAACAGAAATTTCCTCATTTTAAGCATTGTTAAGCTCATTTTCCCATTGTAAACCTGTCTTGTTCTTTTTCTCCTTGCATGCGTCGCAATGGTCTGGCAATGCAATTACTGCGCCGACCACGTTGAATGTCTGTGCCTTAGGGTTAGGCTTCTTGGCACCAATTTTGCTTAACGGTCCTTCTGGTTTTTCTGACCTACCTAACTTCTGGTCTTGGAAGTCTTTCCCCTGATACTTCTTCTTCTTCGTCCGGCAGTCCTGTCCGGCTGTCCGGTTTTCAGGGACCACCGTTTCTGGACAACGTGTAATATTCTGGCATTTTCCTGATATCCTCCCAATCTTTTTCCTGTGGAAATCCCATCACATTGAATATCCTGTCCAGTTGGTCATGGTGATATGGATTACTGGTTTTTATATCTTCCTGACGACAATGAAATATCGGTTCTGATGTCAGTAGTTCAGCAAATATGCAGCCAATGGCCCAGATATCTATGGCCTTGGTGTAGTGCCGAGCTCCTAAGAGCAATTCCGGAGCACGATAACAAAATGTGACGACAACCGGATCAAGATCGGCCAGTGGCTTGAGCGGTGAGTTGAATAATCTGGCAAAACCCATGTCTGCAATCTTAACACGACCACGCTCTTGACCTTCACCCATCACAAGAATGTTGGCTGGTTTCAGATCACGATGGAGGACCCAGTTCTGATGCAGGTAGTGTATGCCATCCAAAATCTGATAGAGGAGGGACTTCACCATTCCTTTTGGAACCATCACTGGCTTCTTGCTGACCTTGGCAGCCCTGTGAAATTTGATGATATGCCATAGATCATGTTCGGCATAGTCAAAGAGTAGCCAAACCTTCCTGTCTGTGTGTGAAAGGAACACTCTTTGAAGATTGATCACATTTGGATGCTTCAACTCTCGAAGCAAAGCAATTTCACGACAGGCCGACATGGACAAGCCGGTGCCTTCTATTTGCTTCAGGGCATAATCTCTGTTATCGGATCCATCCTTTTTGCGTGCCTTGTACACATGTCCATAAGTACCACGTCCCACCTTGCATCCCTCGTAATCGAATGGATCTTCAACTTTTGCTCTCTCCGATGCTGTTCTGACTTTAAAATCATAGTCCATTAATTTTGAATCTGCTGTATTTTTGAGACAAAGTACCAAGTGGGCGAAGTAGATAGGTACCCTTTAGGGCTGTGCGAATCTTGATTCGATTCGAAAATCTCGAATCTTGCCCGATTCGATTCGAAAAGATTCGATTCGAAAAATGTGGTGATATTCGAATCAAGATTCGAGATTCGAATAAAAGGATTCGATTCGAAAAGATTCGATTCGAGATTCTTGAAGGATTCGAAAAAAAATTCGAATCGAATCTCGAATCTCAAATAAAAAATTTGAAAAACGTTTTTGCAAAAAAAAAGCTCAAAAATCGTCAAGATTGATCCAAAATTTCGAATGGTGAAGTCAAACAATCAAGTGTGTGCCGCCTGGAAGCCATCTTGAAATAACTGAATTAACTGCGGGGTCAGCAGCCAGCAGCAAAAAGTGGCGCGACCCCTCATCGCCGACGCGATGAGGCCACGAAGGAGGCCAGAAAACAAAAGACCCAATAGTGAGTGAGTCGGAGCGCATGAAAAAGAAAATCCAACAACATAGCATCATCAGGGAATAGGGATGCAGTGTTGTTAGCATCTCAGGAGGCATTTGCAAAAAATAGCATCACATACCCATGTTCAATGTTTCATCGTTTCCAATTCGTCAAGATGACAGGTCGTTGGATTGAGAATCATCACATTGGAAATGTTGAGTCAATTCCGGTGTCGTATCATCAAAAACAGCACAATGAAAAATTGAACAGTAATGTGTGTGCAAGTGCAATTTCCAATTTAGACATATATGAGAAAAAGAAGAAGAAAAGAAAATTAAACATTTGTAAGGTCGTACAAATAGAGCCAAACTTTTATTGGAAAATGTAGGGGGGTCACGCCCTAACCTAAGAAGAACCTACCTATCTGGGAAAACTATGTGATCACCTAGGATATGCCTAAGAATCTCTACAAGATGAGAGATGTGGTATGGTACCTTCAAACTGACAAGTTCAGCTTATTTGGAGCGGCTTATTACACTCGATGGCACTCGATGGAGCTTATTACACTCGATGGCAGCCATCTCTCTTTCACGCACGCGTGCGTCACATGTTTTCTAATTACCTGCGCTGCCGATCCGCCGTCTAGTGTACGCACGTTATCCGGGATTTTGACAGAAAACTTGAAAAGACATGGCGGCCATGGCGCTCCCATTTCTGGTGTTCAGCAAGTTCATTTTGGCTTTTTTTGTTGTTTTTGTCTTGTTTGCTGTGTTGGAAAACTTGAAAAGACATGGTGCTCCCATTTCTGGTGTTCAGAAAGTTCATTTTGGCTTTTTTTGCTGTGTTTATTTTGGCTTTTTTTGTTGTGTTTGTCTTGTTTGCTGTGTTGCTGTGGTAAAAATACCTGGAATAAATGTTTGTATTCCAGTTTTTGACAGCAAAAGCTCTCATTATCTTCAATAATTTCAGGCCAATTCTCTTACATGATGATCTTGTACCAGATATTGGCCAGAGTTTTTGCCCTGCCATTTTACCAGATTATCACTTATCAGCAGGAAGGAAAATCAGGTTGTAATTAGGTGGATGGGTACCCCAGCCCCCAGCCAAAACAGATTGGCCTAATAACACTGACGAAGTAACCTGCCTATTGACACTTCATCCTGTGACCTGCACTGGGTACCTGCCCAGTGTTTTTCATTCCTTTCTCTGCATTTATTTTGCTGCAGAGCATTACCTGCACACCAGGCCAGGCATAAGTACATGCTTATAGGCAGCTACCTACATGCATTAATGGCACTTTTAGTCAGGGTAGAGGTAACTAGTCGTGGTAACTAGTCTTAGGTTTCTGTTTCTGTTTTCTATTTCGGCAAGGTAGGTACCTACGTGCCTAGCCTTGCTTTATCGAATGAGGTGCCTAGGTACCACCATAGGTACCTATAGCTGGTGCCTCACCTCATTTCTGAACCAATGATAGGTAGGTACCTGCCTATACTAGCTGCTTAGTAGGTACCTAGTGCATCTCGTGTTTTATTCTGGGGGACATAGACCTACCCACATGCATTAATAACACTTATAGTCGGGGTAACAAGTGGTAGGTAGGTACCTGCCTTGCCTTACTTTGTTAGAGACAAGTAGGTAGGTAGGTACCACCTAACCCAGCTAGGCCTACCTCTTATCGGAACCCATGCTCTGTCTTCCTAAATTTGCAAAATCCCCATTTGTGGTGTACCTACCTAATCTTCATTCAATTCACCAACTTGATTCACATTTACGCATGCTTTATGCTTTATGATTCACATTTACGCATGAGACATTTCACATGTCCTTTGCCAGATCGGATTAGAGTGGGTGCAAAGAGCTATGCTATTGCAAATAGTGTGAGGGTTCTTGGGATAACCATAGATGAGAGGTTAACATGGCAGGATAATACAAAAGCATTAATGAATAAACTTTCTTTTGGCATTTTCCTCTTGAGAACTGCAGTGTCAACTTTGCCAATGGACACAGTCCGTTTACTATATCATGCACATTTTGAATCGCATTTGAGATATTGTGCATCTATTTGGGGTTCTTCTTTTAATGTGGTGATTTTGCCTATATATAAGATGCAAAAGAAAGCAATCAGAATCATAAGCAGATCATCCTATATTACCCCCACTAAGGCCTTGTTTAAATCCTTATCTTTACCCAACATTTATCAGATAATTTATTTGCAATTGTTGCTCTCCGTTCATAAATGCCTGTTTGGAAAACCATTCATGTATTATGGTTTTCCACCCCTAGATTCTATCTGGGGTTCAGGGATTAACTCTGGAGGGCCATCGCTGCGCTCTTACGGGACTAACCAAATTTTAATACAATGTGATAAAAACAGCCTTGGGCGATTTTCCTTGCAATCCTATGGCGCCCGCCTCTGGAATAGGTTACCTATCAGCCTCAGGCTCTGTCGAAATTATGCAATATTTAAGAAATCTTTAAAGAAATTGATGGTCAATGAGCAATACATGTTTGAATATCAAGATTCCTGAATCGATCTATACCCAACTTTTATGGGTATCACACAGCATTTCTTGGAGATTGAACTGGAAAAGTTGATTCCAACTCTGGTTGTTTGAACACATGAAAATGGCTCATGTTACATGTCGATAGGCCAACGGACATGATAACTTAGGTAGGCTGGATTATCCCGATGTCTTTTAAGGCAGGGATATATTGAACATAGAATTGCAGGATTATTAGATATTAAATAGCCTTGAGTCTGCTGCAGTGCAAACTTGTTTCTCCTTCCCTCTCACTTCTTTGTCTCCCATAAGGAAGCCATTTGGCTTCTGTGTGATCATCTCACACATACAATCATCTAGGCAGGCAGAGCAGTAAGGTTTTCCCTTTCCGTTACCCATCCATCCTAACTGGTTTGTCGATCACGTTTGTTAATGTCTTTTTTCCTTTTCTTCTACTTGGCAACTTGCCCCATGCCGCACGCATGGATTTGTATTTCTTTTAGGGGCCTTCTGGCTTTTTGATAAATCAATTTTTGCCGTTGCTTGGCATCTCCTGCTTGCTTGCTTGCTTGCTTCTGCCTGGCATTTTCTTGCTCTCTGCTCTGATCAAACATCTGGTTCTATGCTCACCGATGTTATTTCCAATCTATCTGCACAAATCTTCCTGCTCTGTTGACTGCATACATCAACTTCTATCCTGCTGCTGCATGGGGTAAGTTGCATCCTCTCCTTTCTTGAATATGTTTGCACTTGTCAAATTGCTGTTGCATTTCTATCAACTTTTCGTTTGTTGCAAAAATGGTTACGTACCAATGTCATTATATTCTATTTGAATTGCAAATAATAAAAAATAAAAAAAAATCATGTTTTGAAAGAAAAAATGGCCTGTAAATAAACTTGAGGCCAACAGTTAATAAAAAAAAAATAAAAAAAAAAAAATGCTTGGAAATTAATGTGCCGGAGATAAAATTAGGAGGATTCGAAATGAGATTCGATTCGAGAAAGCGATTCGATGCCGATTCGAACTTAACGATTCGACTCGAGAAGATTCGATTCGAAAGTGGAGAAGGGATTCGGATTCGATTCGAGATTCGAAGAAGCAGGATTCGATTCGAGAGATTCTATTCGAAAGCCGATTCGCACAGCCCTAGCCCCTAGTACCCTTTCAGCCAACCATAAGTTCCAAAAAAGGCTTATTCTTAATCAACTCCATGTATGTATTGTTTTCAATTTGGGGCCATCTCAAAGAAACAATGTTTCAGTTACTCAACTAAGCAAAGGAATGTGGTTGCTTCTAGGAGGTACACATCCCTGTCAAGGTTTTATTATTATTATTATTATTGACAATTAATTTGCCAAGACACAGTCCGGCGCAAATTAACAAGGACAAATACATTCCTCGAAATACGGCTCTACAGCCTCGTCGTACAAAAAAAAGTCACAATGAAATTAAACCAAATTTGGAATCAATGCTCCTGCAACAATGAGACATCTAGAGGGCCATAGAGAATATTTCTTCTGAAGGTGTTTGAACTGATATTACTTCCATTTCCAAAGGTTCTTGCATCCAGGGAGTTCCACTCTCGCACTGTTCTAGCAACAAAGGAAAACTTCCCAACATCCCTACAGACAGGTCCACATCTCAATTTGAATGCGTGATCGTGTCTACCTAAATAACCAGGGGGTAATAAGCTTTCTTTAATACTTGACCAACCACCTATGTTGTTTAGCCCCTTAAAAAGACCCACCAACCTAGAGGCCTTTCTACGCTTGGCCAATGAGACCCAACCAAGAGCAGTCAACAAATTGGACACACTACGAGAAAATGAATAGCAACCAGTAACAAAACGTGCAGCCCGTCTTTGCACCCTCTCAAGTTTCTCAACCTCTTAACAAGTGATAGGGATCCCAGGCAGCAGATGCATATTCCAGCAGAGAGCGAACAAGAGCAAAATAAACTTTTTCTTTGACGATTTTGCTCGCCCTAAAAAACGCACGCCTGACAAAAATAGTGCCGAGTTTGCTTTACTAACAACATTTTCAATATGTTTACTCCAACTCAAAGTTTTTGTGAAAGTAACACCTAAGTAAGTTACACTGTCTGCTAAAGGCAAGTCAAAATTTGCGATGCCGTATTTTCCAATATTTTCCAATAAGTTTCTCCACACACACACACCTAGCCTTGTTAACCTTTCGACTGTGTAGTTAATTTTGGAAAAAATTAATAATTTCAGTTCGGTTAGCATTTGTGGCATGTTCCTTGAATTTCAGCTCTTTCCACTCTTGTAATTTTGAAATTTCAGCCTTTATTTTGTTGATTGAAACAAAAATTTAAGCTTTGCACCACGTGCTGAAACGAATTGGCTGAAGGAAGTTTAAAAGGTGCAAAATCCTTGGTGGCTTGTATAGTGCCAATAACAGACAAAGTGTTAATTTCCCAGAAAAAAATTGTTTACGACGGGATATCTTTCCTTTGACAACTCAGGTTTTGGTTGTTGACATCTTTCTGGTGGCAAGGCATTGGTCCAACCACTAGAAAGATGTCAAGAACCAAAAACCGAGTTGTCATCTGTCAAAGGAAAGATATCCCGCCGGAAAAATTTTTTTCCGGAAATTGTTGCTCTGGGAATGCTTGCTTGAAATTATTGGAAATGCTTGCTAACTCAATAAATGGTGTTGGATAAGCAAGCATTACGCACAAAACGCAGGTACTGGTGGATTTGACTTCATACACGCTGCTTTCATCAAGAGGAGAGTGTTCTCAGTTTAAAGTTTCAAAACAAGAGCTGACTTCCAATTTCGACTCGCAATCTTGTATTGGCGACCGACAACTGCTGCCATCAGGTGCACTTGACGCCGTCTGCTGGTAACGAGCAGTGACCAACACAGTCTGCTGAATCAGCGACCAATACCTGCCGGCTGCTGACTCAGTGATGGACACTAGATGCAGAATCAGGCCAACATCGGCTCCTGAAAAGTGTCCCGATACCAGCTGCTGATTGCTGACATCAGTGGCCAACAGAAGTGTCATTAGACTATCGGACATCAGCGACTGACACCACAGGATACCCGCTGTCCTAAGATCAGTGAGAGACACTACCTGTCTGCTTCTGCGCCGAACAGCAGCGACTGCTGAATCAGCAAACTGAATCCAGCTGCTGAATCAGCGATAAACACCAACCATTGAACCAGCAAACGACACGGCTGCAGAATTGGCGACCGACATCGCTGGTGACATTGGGTGGTGAAGAGCGACACGTGTTGACATCTGTAACCAACACCAGCTGCGGACATCAATAAGCGAAACGGGCTGCTGACAGCAGCGACCTACACCAACTACTGAATCAATGACAAACTGGCTGCAGAATCAGCGACCGACACCGGCTGTTAGGTAAATCAGCGACCGATACCTACTTCTAAATCAGCAATTGCCGACTCGCATCGGCTGCAGAATCAGCAACCACCATCGGCTGCTGAATCAGCGACTCTCACCCGTTGCTGAATCGGTGACCAATATCGGCTGGTTGCCGACACGGACCGACACCGGCTGCTGACACCGACGGCATCCGCTGCTGACATCGATCGACACTGGCTGCTGAATAAGCTGCTTACAGACCCGGCTTCTGAAGCAGTGACCGACACAAGCTGCTGGCAGCGACCGACACAGGCGAATGACAACTACCGACAGGCGACACCGGCCGATCAAAGAGTCAATGCATAAAAGGGTTTCCCCAAATGGAGCATCAGCCTGTGCTGATTCTCCAACAGGCTGATGCTCCATTTGGTTGATTTTCATATTCTCTTAGAAAATGGATGCAGCATTGTTCCAAATAGCCTGCCTATGGCACCAGGCCAAAGACTTAGGCAATGCAAAGCACCCTACGTAAAATGAATTCTTTATACACTGATTACAAGAGAAAATGGTTACTTGAGGTAAGTAGGAGGTAGGCCTACCACCTGCTTTATTCCATGATTACCTACCAGAGAAAGATGACTAGGGCACGGATTGATATTCCCTAAAAATTATGAAATAAGAGCATAAAATATGCCTCGAAAACATCAAAATATGCCCTAAAATGGAAAAATATTCTCAAATATGTTAAATATTTTGTGGGTTTTTTTTAATTTTGTTGAAAAGAAGATAAAAACGAACATTCCATTGGCTGGCTGTTGCATCAGCCAGCCAATCACAGAGTAGAAGACTCCAGCTATGTAGGTAAGCTCGATCGGGCCCGATCGAGCTTACATAGCTGAGTCTGACGAATTTGAAAATGCTCGCTCACCAAAAGAAAAAACTCAGAAAAAGACGAAATTTTTTTTTTCATGCCCGCATCCAACGACCGCGCGAGAGAACGCAAAATGCGTGGATTGAAGCAAAACTTTTGTGCAAAACTTTTTGTGTTGGCCTGCATGACCGAAAATGCTATTTTTCCAACAAAATGAATGGAAAAAGGGCAAAATATGCCAAAATATTCCCTAACACCAAAATATTCCAAAATATGCCACGCAACCATGGCCTTAAACAACTCAGCTTGACATGTCCCATGCAGATCCATGGTATCAGCGCTCTGTCTGAAACAGGGAAAAATATGCTTGTATGCAAAATCCTGGCCCTAAAGATGACTATGTACCTACTTTATTCTATGATTTCCAGGCGAGACTACAATGATTTTACTGTTCTCGGATTTCCAGTGTGTGGAACAACAAAGAGAGAAGCAAAATAATTGATCTATCGAGTTACAAGAAGGTGGGCACCTGCGTCGGGTCATTTTCAGAAAATTATTCGACTTCCTATTTGAATTCGATACGTAGGCATATTCGAGTTTTTCAGGCTTGTGTAGGTATTCGAATCGATTCGATTTCAATTTTCTACGTCCTCTATTCGATATTTGATTCGAGGCAAAAAACCACCGATCGCAGAGCCCTGTGGCCCTGTCTGTCGCCTGTCAGACCTGAATTTGAAGCCAGTTCATGCTCCGACATCTCGATTGAACAGTGACGCGGAGCAGCATGTGAGCAAATTAGGTGCGGGATGCCACAAAGTGATGGCTGTGGAACTTGCAACGTGCGCGAGGCCTTTTTGCCATCCGGCACACTCCTACTACCTAGACCTACCTTACCACTACCTAGCAGGTAGGTACCTAGAATCCTACATAAATATGGTACCAACATAAAATGGGAGAAAAATGTTCAACTTGGCACCGCAGAAATCCTCACATGAATCTCATAACACTTCCACTCAAACATTATTTTTTCATTCAACAGTTGCATTGATAATCATGATTTGAAAACAATGTGGAAACTGGAAAATGGTGCAAATAAATTTGTACACCGCTGCAGAAAAGTAGGTACCTACTGTTGGCATCTACCCCTATTCTGGGATTCGAGGAGGATTCGGATTCGATCCCATTTGGATTCGAGTGGATTCGGATTCGAGAATTTTTTGGGGATTCGGATTCGGGTTCGATTTTCCCACCGGGATTCGGATTCGGCTCGGATTCGAGCTTCTGGAAAAGAGAAAGATTCGGATTCGAAAGGATTCGCACATCCCTACCTGGTGAACACCCCGAAAACCTTACACAAGTTTAAGTTTTAAGTTCCGAAAAGAAGGCATCATTCCTTGCGTCTTGTCTTGTACCTCAAAAAAAAATCATTCCGGTTGGACGTTATTCCGGTTGGACGTTATTCCGGTTAGACGTTATTCCGGTTGGACGTTATTCCGGTTAGACGTTATTCCGTTGGACGTTATTCCTGTTAGACGTTGTTCCGGTTGGACGTTATTCCGGTTAGACGTAAAATTAGACCTAAAAAAATTAGACGGTCTAAAAATTAAGACGTGTGTGTGTGTGTGTGTCCCTTGGCCCCATCATCGCCAGTATCAACCAGCACCGAATAACTGGAACATTACAATCATACACCATATGAAGGCAAACAGTTAACATACTACATACCTAAATTACACACATCATATGGCCTATACAGATGATCACTACAAATTTCAACACAAACAAACAGGTTAATACAAAACCAGTTATTCGGGCTCAGAGGATACTATAAGGGTGTGCCAGCCAACCAACTACAGTGAACCCTACTGAGGTCATGTACAATAGGTTCAGTTGGTAGATGCCATTGCAAGATCACAGAACCTCAGAAGGGTACACTGGTCACAAGATGATCAGATTTACATTGGATATGTGTAGATAGGTATGAATACACGTCGATCTGATCAAAGCACGACAATGCCTCACCACAACAAGCTCTGAAATGGTGATGGAATGAAAGTAATCCACAATCATGAGCGAGGAGCAGCCAGACATTGAAGTGCATGCTGGCTCCAATTTGTTTGTGTATGTGTGTGTGTGTGTGTGTCAAGACTTTATTTATTGAAAGAAATCAAAATTACATGGAAAAATAACAAATCACAAGATTGACTTGAAAATGGTAACTAACAAACTGATGACCACAGAAGTATCAAATAACAATGGGAAAGGAAACAACACCATAAGTGCAATACAAAAACGGGTTGACTGGCATCAACGTGTATTGGCTCAGGCGATGACGAGAGAGGGAATTTGTTCCAAAATGTAGGCGTTATACTGGGCATACAAACTAGCAAAAAGCTTGATACACCATTGAGCAAAAACAAAGGCAAGAAAGTGTATTGGCGGGGACAGGTGGAGAAAGTAGCAGAGCTAGAACAAGCCTCCACCCAAGCGCCAAAAACCCAGGAACTGACTAGGGGAGATCAAGCCACTGGAAACCTTACAGCAAGTAGGAATTCACACACAAAAAGGCATTCTGAACTCATTGATGGAAATTAAAAAAACAATCAATGATCAAAGCTCGGTCTGTGGCAGCAATATGCTTATGAAGCTCTCTTTTAAAAGACTGACCTGGTCTTGAGGGTACGTACTGCTGGCGGTATCTGGTTCAACAAGTAAGGAATTCTAAAAAAAAATTCCATAAAAAACTTGCCCCAATTGGTGCTGCATTTAGGCAACAGGCACCCCATTTCCACTG
>JASGXE010006777.1:0-18762 GCA_030068105.1 Sinentomon sp. SZTP_YWyxl | reverse complement strand
CAGTTTGGCACGTGTTTGGCGGTGATTGCGCATTTTTGTTGCGGGTCAAGGAGATTGTCGTGTTTCTGGATTGCATTTTGCGGAGATAAAATTTCATTTTGTGCGTGTTTGGTGGTGCTTCTTGTAAATTTTTCCATTGTTTTCGGAAAACTGGAGGGCATCAAGAACCTGAGATCAACAAAGAAACCCGTGGATTTCGGTTGAAGAGGGCGTACTCGAGGCGTTCTCACTCGGATTCGGCGGGTTGATTGGCGCTGGCGCTTTGGGTTCGGATTCCGAAGAATGGAGCGATGAGCGGAGACGAGGAAATAGGTGCGGGTTTCAAGCGCGCACGGCATCGCAGCAGCATATGGAGGTTTTTGGCATGGAAGGGAATGACAAATCCCTGCGGAAAAAGTTTCCCAAGTTCAGGAAGTGCAACAATCACATTCTGTCACTGAATGCGCTTTGGATAGGCAAAAAGTGATGTTGAAACAAGCAAATTTTTGGTCAATTGCAAGTCTTGTGCAATACGATCAGCTTACTTAGCCTGTCTTTCAGTGGTTAAAGTCGGCCGGTGCGCACCGGTGCGCCGCACCTGCCCGCCCTGGAAGTGCCGGTGCGCAGCACCGGCCTGCCCTGATTGATTGCCGCACCGTCTCACTCGAACACAGCAGGAGCGCCAGCACCGGCAGCAGTGCCCTTGAAATGACAGGTGCTGTCAAAAATAAAAATTGAAAATTGGGGTCAATGCTTGTGGTGCACCACAATCCATCTTCGATTGGCTTTGAGCTGAAAAAAACTGTATTTGGACCAGCCAGAAATGTGTTTGCAACAAACTTTGGGTTGGGATCGGTGAGGGTGTGAATTCTTCCCTACCACAATCCTGCGCCCACGCATTCAATGTTCTCTGCCTCTGCTTTGATGTGTGCGTGCATTTACAGCAGCACCGCTCCAGTGAGTCCCAGTGCTTGCATGTCCCACACAAGGAACTTCGTCCCATCCAAGTCCCATCCCATTCCATGGAAATGAGCGCAAAGCACGTGCAAGGTGTGTAAAAGAACAAGTGAGCGAACTCCGGGATTTTCGTGGCACAATAAGTGCATTGCGGTGTTGCGGCGTATCTAGGCGGAGTGCGCTACGAAAGACATGCAAGGGAATGGCGGACCGCGGTGCGATGCCCACAGAAAGTTAAATTTCTCCTGAACAAAGCGACGGTTTTTGATGCGGCTTGCTGTGGTGCAAAGCTGAAAAATGAGCGCTTCCACACATGTATAATGATCCCAATCTTTCGTCGGGTAAAACTCTAAACCATTTGAGTAACAAAAGTGCTCAAATTTCGGTGTTATAAAATTCCGGGTTCCTGCCAGGCATTTTCAAAGATTGTGCAATTTTTTCCGTTACAACATGGTTACAACCAGCGGAAGAGTTGTAGAGGAAGCCTTCTAGTTTCCAAAAATACCAAAATCATTGAATTTGAACACCATTTGGCAATTTTATGGCCTGGGAGTCGCGGCCTCTTCCCCGCTCAAAAACGAAACGATGCAAAATGGTGTTCAAATTCAACGATTTTGGTATTTTTGGAAACTAGAAGGCTTCCTCTACAACTCTTCCGCTGGTTGTAACCATGTTTGTAACGGAAAAAATTGCACAATCTTTGAAAATGCCTGACAGGAACCCGGAATTTTATAACACCGAAATTTGAGCACTTTTGTTACTCAAATGGTTTAGAGTTTTACCCGACGAAAGATTGGGATCATTATACATGTGTGGAAGCGCTCATTTTTCAGCTTTGCACCACAGTAAGCCGCATCAAAAACCGTCGCTTTGTTCAGGAGAAATTTAACTTTCTGTGGGCATCGCACCGCGGTCCGCCATTCACTCGCATGTCTTTCGTAGCGCACTCCGCCTTGATACGCCGCAATCCAGCAGTACACATTTCGGTCTCATTTCTGCTCCCATTTGACTCCATGTTAAATGGAGCGCAGTTCTTTCACTTCTTATTTTACACACCTTGGCACGTGGCTTAAAGGCATCCTTCCCTCTTCACAGCCCGCATTCTATCAATCATATACTCGAATGAACCAAAGTTCCCTGCAATCAAGGCATCATGCCTTGCATGAACCACATTCTTGTCTCCTCATATGAACCCACACCACAGAACAGCCAAACACATGGTTGTTTTCACTGCGCAAAATGGGTCATGCACAAAAGGTTATTCTCTTCCCGTCCTCCTGCGCATTTGCATCCGCCTTCTGCGTGAAGACATTTCCTGCAGCCTTGCTGCAGACCTCGTGCTGCAGGAGTGCACGCTGCAGAGAAGTGATCAAAGAAAATTCCAGACGGCACCGCCAGCTCAGGACCTTTTCATGGAACTTGCACAGAGCCTCCAACATTCCGATCCGATTTTTGTTGTTGGTTGATTTGCTGATGCAGATGGTGAGGTGAAGTGAGCAGAAAGAAGGAGGAGACGCCAGACATTGTTCAAAAGATTGAATTCACGAGAAAGAATTTTGTTTGATTGAATGGCTTGATACCCATGAATTGCATTGTCGCGATCCAGAGGGGGGAGCAAAAAACCCAACGGTGGGGCCCAGTACCCATCCTGCAAACGGTTCAAGGACATTCATCAGAGCACAGGTGCCGCAAGGGTGCTGAACAGCCTGGGAAAAGTCACGGTGCGTGAGTTCCACCCCATCCCATTGTTTTTGGCGCGTGCAATGCTCGCAGTGACGGGTGAAAGCAATATTGATTTTTCCAATTTTTCTATTGGTTTCTTATAGGTTTCTTCTTTCATGCTCGATGGCGACTGCTCTTGGTGTGTGTGTGTCGTCTCCGTTCACGTTGGAAACCAAGTTCGATTTTCGATCAGTCATGATTGACACAAAAACCTGATTGTGTCAGTTCTGTTTGCCTTTGCCTCCACACCGGTCGCGCACACCCAATGCGCCCGCCTCGCGGTGTCGGCTGTGCGTGCCCTTCAATGGATTCGTGCATTCATTCAGGTCACAAACATGATCGATTATTTGGTTGGCTTGGGACTTTGCTGGGGCCCCAATGGGTTTGGGGATGCGGACGCGGCTCGCGTCCACTTGGTCTCAGGGGGGGAGGATTAAGGATTTACACTTGATACGATGTACATCCCTGAGGGAAAATTCAAACACTTATATATTTTCGCATTTGGAGTGGGGGAGATGATGTCCTCGTTTTTTTTCTCATCAGATGTGTGTTTGTTCCTGTCCATTGTCTGCTCTGGAACGCTAAAATTTGTCCAAATTGGACCCTGAAATTTCAAAATTTCTTCAGCTTCTGGGGGGCTCCGCCCCCAGACCCCCCGCCAGGGGCTCTGCCCCTTGGAACCCCGCTGGGGCTCCGCCCCAGACCCCGATTGCTGGGGGGCTCCGCCCCCCAGACCCCCCGAGTGGACTGCGCCCACTTCATGTGCCCTTTTTTCGGGAATGCGCACCGGCCCCTTTTTCGGTACACTTTAAACACTGCTGTCTTTGGAACAACACAAAGAGCATTCACAGCGGCAGTTTGACTTCCTGAATTCTCGGTTGGCGGAATCTAATCCACTGAGTTTGGAAAATGATGAAATGGGTCAAACTCAGGTGCAAAGTCAAAATCACGATTCTGTTGGCTGCAATCTGATGAGTGCTGGAGGTGGGTTAGGTGTAGGTAATGAAGGCGCTTGCAGCTCTAATGTCAGTCATCCATCAAGTGACTTGTTTGCAAGTGCCCTTCAAAAGAATTTGCGTTTGCGTGTCTCTCTTCCAACCTTCGGTGGAACGGGCTCAGCAGCCTCAGCTACAAAGTCGCCAATAAATTTCATTTGCGAACTCCAGCGGGTTTTACTGTCACATCCGGGGTCCGAAAAAATTCTTTTGGACAATATGAGCTTTATGTTGGAAGGAAATGCCCAACTTTGGTTTGCCAGAATGAGATCAGAGATTACAACTCTTGATCAGTTCAAGAGCCGATTTCTGAAAGCTTTTTTTTCTCCTGATTACTTCACAAAGCTCATTGACATTTGGCATGGATTGAAACAAAATTCTGATGAGCCTATCTTGCAATTTGCACTGAAGGTTTTCACAATTGCAGGCATAATTTTCAATCAGCCAACTGACAGTTCCATTATAAGTCATGTTCTGCAGAAGTGCAATGCTCGATTTCGCACATTTTTGAGAACGAGGACTTTCATTTCATTCAATGATTTCATCAATGAAGCACTTTTAGCAGAGGAGACTTCAGTCAATGCGAGTGTGGTTTATCAGCCAAACAGGTATGAGGCTTCGCTCATTGCTTTGGAACGTGATTTAGGTGGAGGTCAATCAAACATTTCATTGGAAAATTCTCGAAATTCGGGAAGATTGAGAGAGGATTTTGAGAGGGATCGCAATCGAAATCAGCAATTCAGGGGTGATAGACCCAATCAAAATTTTGGTGGTCAAGGACCTCAATTTCGGCAGAATTGGAATGAAAGAAACAACAATTCTGATCGCAGGCCTGGACCAAATCAAAATCATTTTCGTGAGCCATGTCGTCAAAATCAGCCTCAGTTTCAGGATGCTAGGAATGTGCATCAATTTAGGGAGCGTGGTGCAGGAAATACTCAGGGAAACTAAGAAGGGGGTTGTCAGGAAGCGCAGCCTTGCCGATCCCAAATTCTAAGCCAAGTGATGTGATGGTGAATTATGCTGGAGCTGTGCAAAATATCTTATCTAAAAAAGAGCACAACAAAAGCCACACAAATTTAGTTAAGCCGTTTCATTCTGTCACAATTGTCAATTCGTTTATTAGAGATAAGGATTATGCAGGATATTATCAATATAATATCATGGGTGAAACATTGTTTCTTTGAGGTTCCTTTGAGTCTAGCATCTTGGAGAGATTAACTCCTGACTCTCCTGTAGGTCTGCTTTTTTTCTGAGAGAGATTAACTCCTGACTCTCTTCCATCACCGCAGATATTGATATCAACTGCGTCTTCTCATTCTTCACTGCTGGCTGTGAATATCTACAACATGCCACACCAGAATGGACAATCCCCACAATATCCATGTCTGGCTTGCTCAGCTAATGTGGATGATTATGGATGGTCTATTCAATGCAGTAATTGTGACTCTTGGTGCCACAAGAAATGTAGTGGCCTCAGTGAGAAATCATTTAAGGAGATTGCTAAATCACCATCCAAGTGTTGGTACTGTGCCAACTGCAGTCCTTCCAAATCTCAACATGTTACATCTGCCCCAGCAGGTACCTCGACTCAATTGGAGCCTACTGGACCCAACAGAAGCAATGCTGGAAGTGTTACCGCAGTCTCGACTTCGGACACTTCTCTTTCTCGAGCTGAGCTTGGCAGTGTCACAACCAGACTGGATGTTCTGGAGCAAACCGTTTCCACTGCAATAGCTGATAACAAAGTCAGTGCCGACAGGTTTTTGGCACTGGAAGCTAAACTAGACCGGTTACTGGCTGTGTTCAATGCAGATGGTGGCAATTCCTTGTCACCGGAAGCTCAATCATCATTGCAGTTCATGAGTGACGGCTTTGATGGTATCAAGGAGCAGCTTCGTGATATTGGGAAGCAAATGCATGACATGAGCTCGTCCTTTAAGCAGCAGTCAGAGGAACTCGTTAAGCAGGGTTCTGCAATAAAGAGCCTGTGTAAGGATGTGGAAGACTTGCAGCAGTATACTCGAATAAACAATCTGATAATAAAAGGAGTGCCATTTGTTCCTGCACGGAGTGATCCTGGGTTTGTTTACAAGTTTCTTGGAAAAATCGCCACGAAGATCAATTGTGTGCTTGACATCACTCGTGATGTGGACGTAGCCCACTACCTACCGTCCACAAATGCTGATGGTAGTAAGAGTATTGTCGTCAAGTTCGTGACCAGGATTAAAAAGAATGCCTTCCTTTCTAGCCTTCGAAAGGCAAGGTTGCATCTTGCAGATTTAGGATTTGATAAGATTCCCAATGCTTCAATTTTTGTCAATGAGCATCTTTCCAAATCAAATGCTGAACTTTTTGCAAGAGCAAAAGAAGCAAAAGTCCGTGCAAGCTGGAAGTTTCTGTGGACAGCAGATTGCAAAATTTTGATGAAGAAGGCAGAAGGAGAAAAAGTCTTTGTTGTTAGCAGTATTTCTGATCTTGGTAAAATTATATAGGCCTGGGCCTAATCGTCCATTGTGAACCATCCCTTGATTTTTTGTCTTCTTCATGGATTCGTTTGATAATAACTTGGTTATTTCTCCTGATCAATTTAGTATAATTACGCAAGCCAATGACCTAGCCATTCTCAATTGTAATATCCGAAGCCTGTCTAAGAATATGGACAAGTTGGGGCTTCTCTTGAAACTACTGCGGTGTGATGTACATATTATTGGGGTAACAGAAACTTGGGAGACAGAAAGGGAAGCCTCTTTGTTAAATATTTGTGATTATTCCTTTTTTTCTGCAAAGCGCTTGGGAAGAAGAGGAGGTGGAGTGGGTGTTTACATCCATAAACGCTTCATTGCCAAATTATTTGATTGCCCAGGATTGTGCGTGGCTGGGCAAGTGGAAACCATATGCATTCACATATTTTTTGACATTTGTGCCAATAAAGCGATGGCTACCGACGTGTTTGTTTCATACAGATGCCCCTCATTTTCAGTTGCGAGCTTTGTACAAATTGTCACTGACTTTTTTCAAGTGAATGCTGTAACCAACCCCACTTTTTTCATGGGTGACTTTAACATAAATTTTTCATTGTCTCAGGGCCACGTTTTGCAAGTCCTTGAGGTTATGAATGCAAATTCACTGCGAAAACATATTGAGGTAATTACCAGACCCTCGTTAATGGGAGGATCTATAATAGATGGCATTTTCAGCAACGTACTGCATGATATACATTGTGGTGTATTAGAATTTGAGATCTCAGACCACTTACCTGCATTTCTTATTGCCCGTGAGTTCCTAGTAAACCCTTTGAACTCAGTGTTACCTGAGGGTGTAAGCTACAAAAAGATAAACTATATTTCTCTTGCTGCATCAGTGGAAAATGCTGATTGGTATTCAGTAACAGCAGATTTAATCCGGACACATCCACTGAAAAGTTTCAATTGTATCTCTAGTGGATTGATAAAAGCATCAACTGAATGTGTTCACATAAAAAAACCAGGAAGCAACTTAAGTATAAAGGCCTACCTTGGCTGAGTCTGGATCTAAAAGTAAAGTGTTTTAAGAGATAATTTAGCTTCCCCAAACTCAGGAAGAGACCTTTTAATTTGCCATTAGCCAATAGGGTTCCTTTTAACCTTTCAAAATGCTGCAGTTTTTTTTCGATTTTGATACGTAAAAAAAAAATTTCGTTTGATGTTGCAATCACAATTTTGTGATGAGAATCGATGTCTGAAAACAACTGTCATTTCACGGGACCCCTCACATTCCAGAAGGCTGAAAACGTTCATATATCAAGATTGATCCTTCCTTTGCAACATCCTCAATTCAGAATCTCGAAGTTTTGCGCCAGTTCGGAGAAAAGGCGTTTTCAGTCCAGCGGGGCACGCCAAAATTTGCCAGACCCTCGAAAATGACGCAAAAAAGCAATCATAAAATGACAAACCCGTGTGCTGACGCCTTAGCGCAGAGGGATAACCGCCAGGTACCCCAGGGGCTCTTCAGAAGGGCGCAACTTTTTATGGTCTGCAACAAGACCTGGACTCATCTGCGCAACAGTCATCCTCTGTCATATATTATTTTTGGCAGTTGAATGAAACGCTTCGATCTCCTTTTTTTCTTTTGCATCATTTTTGAAGTCAGGTAAAGAAAGGAAGTGGGTGCGAAGAACAGCAATCGCCGTCTTTCAAAGGAAGGCCCTTTCTTGTGCCCATATACCTGAATAGATATACTCTAATTCTATGCTTGTGCCTGACTCCCAATGCATTTGTATCTCTCCCCTCCCTTGGATGCGCAGAGCGAACACAGCATGAGGGACCAAAGATAAAAGAACCCAAAACTCTCCCTTTGCGGTTTGTTTTTGTGCGGTGGTGGATAATCCACCAGCTGCTGTTACATATCCGATGAAGACGCAAAACGTCTCACTGGATACATTCGCTCAAAGTATTCCTTCCCCACACCCACATCCCCATCACAAAACCAACACTGCCGGAGCTGTGCCATACACAAGAGGGGAGGGGGAGAAGCAAAACAGACCAGCAAGCAATTTTCCTTTTTGCAGGTCGATAGCAAGCGTCAAAATCACTTTTCCCGATCGGAATCTACACAGTTTTCAAAAGTCTCTCCACATTCCCCGGAGGAGAACACTGCAATTTTGGACAATTGCGATGGACTGGGCGTCGCGCCAATTTTCGAACATGTGCATTGGTTACGATGTACATATGTTTTGGCAAACGATGCAAATTGAATCTGAAAATTGCGGAAATGGCAACACGAGAAAAGACCGAAAAATTGCGCAGCAGGGTCATCGACGATTTTTGAAAGTTCTGCATCCAAAAGAAAGGCATGCTCAATTATTTCTGTCATCAATGACATCTGCTGTCACTGGTCGGATTCCAAAGACAGGGTCCTGGGCACATGCGAAAGATGACAAACAAAACAGCATTCATATACCTGACACCCATCTAACTGTCATAAAATGGTTTATTGAATGATGGTATATATCGTATTTCCGGAGGGGTCGAAAAATCAAAGGAGGGTTATTGCATATTGTTGCCGAGACAAATATGCGGTATTTCCGTTTGTGCGACAACATAAGTATATCACACTAGAATTCCTGAGTGCTTTTATTCGAATCCATAATCGGACATTTTCTTCTGTTTTAGCCAAGATCTCGAAGAAGGCAGGTAGACGCAACGAAACGATCCGAGTGTCCAAGCGTTTTCGCCTCACACGCGATCATGACTTGAGAATAAAAAAATGCTAGCTTTACTCGCATTCTGCAGAATCTCAAGAATGGATGAATTTTATCAGACATTACGGGAAAGTAACGAGGAAGAGTTCAAATCCACTTTCGCCGATTCTAGAAAAATCATCTGAGATGAAAGTTTGGATTCGTGCCTGAAAGCCTCCTGCCATAGATGTCATTTCGGGTTTTTGCAGGGGTCCACCACTCATATACATCTTCATTTGCGATTTGGATGATTTGAGGTGACTGCTATGCGGCTGGTGGCTCGGCAGAACCTTGTTACTCGTACACTCCTTGAACTCGCAGGGAGAACAATGCCCCACAATCGCGGCCCAACTCCGCTCTGCATTCAACATTGCGTTGTTAGGGTTCTGTGGGCGGAACTCCCAAGTAATCGGGGTCTGGAACAGAGCCACCGCGGGATTTCAAGGAGCAGAGCCCCTGGCGGTGGTTCCGGACAGGACCTCAATCTGAAGAAATTTTGATATTTCTGGTTTGTTTTTGGCCAAATTTCCCAGCATCCAGCATTTTCAGGCCAAATTTCCTAGCAAGAAGAGGCAAAAACACTTGCCAGGGAGGGGCAAGCAAACCCCTGGCAGGGACATTTCTTATCAGGTGGCAGTCGCCCCATGCCCTCTGAAAATGACGCCCCTGCCTCTTCAAAGATCAAAACGAAAGATTGAGAATGACGTTTTTTCTGTGTATGTATGTCAAAACTAAATCATAAGCGACCTCAAAATATCGCCAGTTGGGACCATCAACAAAAGCACTGACATGAGCAAAATAAGTCAAAAAGGAAAAGCTAACTCCGAATATTTCTGCATTGGAGCAAGAAGTTTCCGTCTTCGAATAGACGATAGGATTTGGTGACTTTCAAAAGACGGATCGACTCCTATGGCCAAAAAATGTGCATAATTGCAACAATATGACATTTTCTGTTGATTCGAAAGTGCAGTGATATTTACAACATTCCAAAATCGCCAACAAAAATATCGCTTGGGCACAACATAGCGCTTGGGCACAACATATAGCAACAGGGCAAGGAATAATAATGTTCCCAAAAACTAAAAGAACTAAGAAATTCGGCATCCCTGTCATCAAGCACCAATTCCTATTTCTGCATTCCCATTTTTGCATTACCAGAATAATACTGAAATGAAAAGTCAATTTCCGGATTTTGGACTTACAAAATATCATCTGATGCTGAAACAAGAGCCCAGAAAGGAAGTTAGAAGCCCTGCCAATTTTCTTCGTGAACACAAGCAAAAAATTTCAGAATGAACGAAAAAGGGGAATGTGAAAACTTATTTTACCCACAAATTCTCCAACATGAAATGCCGATTGCGAGATTCCGGATTTTTGTAAAATGACGCGACGGCTTGGAAAGCGCTGAACTCTTGTGAGCAATGTTCAGTTCACAAAAGTGCGGGAAGGGGGCGAAACTTGCAAGAAATACGCACGTAAACCGAGGCAAGGAAAAAAGGCAGCCAATACAAAATTCACATTATGCGCATTGAGGGAATTCTCAAATTACTGCAGACAGCTGATTTTGGAAAACTATGCGATGCGACGAAAGTCTGAAAACTAAAGAAAATGGGAACTCTTCACAGCACAGGACCAATGCATCCAAATTATGAAAGAATAAAAATATGACTGAAAATGTTATCAAAGTGCCATCAAACGTGGCAAAAAACAATAAGAATAGGTGGCATTTCCCCAACGTTTTTGCGGGCACATTTCCACCAAATCATAATGAATTTAAGGAAATTGCACTCGCCAGTGGCCGTTCTCATGGCAGCATTACAGTTGCCACCTTTTCAGGTTGTTATGTTTTGCTACTTTTGGTGATGTTTGCGACAATTCTTGAAATGTTGCGCCAAAGCATAGGACCTTCATCAGACAGTTCCATATGAGATGACCACTGAAAATGATCGAAGAGGAGCAACCGACAAGCATGACCTTTGTCGCCAAAATTCGAAAGAAAAAAAATAGTTTTTTCTTGCTTCTGTGGCTGAAAAATCATATTCACTTGCAAGCGCTGGAAACCTGTTGTAATAAACATGGAGATTGACAGTAATTTCTGCTTTTTGGCATAGAGCCCAGTTGATTTTTGCCAACAATATGAGTGAGCTTCGGCGGCGACTTCGAAATCGAGATTTTCCGAATTTCCTCTCCAATGAGAAATTCCCGACCAATCACTTCACTGCAAACTGGAGAGTCTGTCAATCCAGAAATTGAAAACAAATAGCCATCTGAACTTCATAAGATTGACGCGATGCGGATTCCAACAAAAAGACCAACGAAATACATTTGTCAGTGCAAATGCTTTTGTCTTTGGTGGTTTCTTTGTCATTCTCAAACGAAAGAATCAGTGATCTCTTGGGGTCCTGAAGGTTTCCAAAATTGTCTGCTTCATGAAATTGCAGCAAAAATCAACCAATCGCATTGCCACTGCTTCCTTTGCCAACTCTCCACGATTCAAAACGTTCCCCTTCCATCCATATACCATTGTTGCTCCTCCCCACCGGGGACGCGTAAAATCTTCCAAACGGACAAACTTCCAAAAATAAGTTTTGGACGTTTGTCCATTTGGAAGTTTGTCCGATTTGGCGTTTCTTCGTTTGGAAAAATGTCCGTTTGGAGGTTTGGCCGTTTGGAAGTTTGTCCGGTTCCGTGTTTCTTCGTTTGGAAGAATGTCCGTTTGGATAAATGTCCATTTGGAAGTTTGTCCATCGCCCCCTCCCCCCCGACGCCTGTCTCCACTTCTGATTGACTCAAAACTCAAGCACGGTTTTCGGCTTCTTTTCGACAGTGCAATCATTGGCGTCTGCCGCTTTGTTACACCACTGCAACCTCCAGGCGCAGGCTCTCCCTCTGCTCCTCATATCACATTTTCAATTGTTTTCAAATGTTATCCACATTTTCAATTGTCCCACATTTGCACTTGCGGCGACAGAAAACGCAGGAAGGATTCTGCCCACATACCTACTTCATTCTTATTCGTTTCGTAAGCTCGTGAACAATTCCCTCACATATTATGGTTTTACTGCCTGCGTCATTTTGATGGGCGGCAAGCAAAATTATTGTCAACGGTCCACAGATATTCGGACCTCGTTACAACACGTTGTGCCGAGGTCCTGACCTCTCTCAATACCAGTGCGCAGCAATCAAGATATAGAAGAAAACAATAAAATAATTCTTTCCGCTCCTGAAGGAGCCTCAAAAGTGATTTATCTGGCACACGTTGCGCCTCCCAAATCCATCAACCGACATGCAAAGGGAATCTTGAACAGCGGGCCAAGAATGAAGGGTCAATTACCTCCGTGGTTTATACTCCCGTGCATGTCGCACAATGGGCCCTGGGGAATTTGCGCTCGTCACTCCATGAAACGATTATTTACCGTTTGCAGATACACGATTGATCCAAGTAAAGAAATTGCTGAGAAAAGGGAACAAAAAAGCCAACCAAGTGCAGCATTGTGCAATAAACTGGAAATAGAATGCATTTGATACAAATTCCAACGTTTGCGGTGGACAACTACCCCAACAAATTTATTGCAATTAGTGCAGTCGTTATTGTCACTTTATTGAAGATCTGCTGCAAATTTTGGATCGAGTTGTTTGATATTTGGCGCAGGGATTTTTTTTTCGGCGAAATATTTTCCCATGAATGGAAGCTGAGGAATGTCAAAAAAGTGCGACTTCATCTCTCGTGTAAATTTTACCCGAGGGTGATGTCAATGGACGGCTTTGGCTGAAATAAAAGGTTGGCTTTGATTTCCGCCAAAAATTCTTTTATTCCCGTGGCTTTTGCCGGGAATCCAGAAATCTTTCACTCACAACTGGTTGAGATCATAACAGGTTGAGATCACACTCGGCAAAAATGCAGCTCTGACGATTTTACACGATTCAAAAAGGTGTGTGAAGTTGGCCCCTCGGATGAATGGACTCTGAAATCTAAACAATGAACTCCAAAGAACTCTCAATGAACTCATTGGACCTTTTTTCTTTTTTCTTTAGACCCCTCTATTTCACCCCCAAAATGGGGTCCTTTTTTGTAGGGGGGTGAAGTTGGCCCCCCGACTGAACGGAATCCAAATTTGGAAGATTGGACCCCAAAGAACTCTCAATGGACTCATTGGATCTTTTCTCTTTTTTCTTTGGACCCCTCTAGTTCGCCCCCAAAATGGGGGTCCTTTTTTGGGGGGTGTAAAGTGTGAAAAGCCTTCCCATTGAGCCGCACACAAGGAGAAACGTACCTGACGGATCCCGCAATATGCGAACTAAAAACTCATACCCAATAGATTTCAAGGTGAAAAATCAAAGGCGAATAACCTTGAAACTCATCAGACCTCCAACTAAATGAAATGATTGCCATGCCCATCTGCATTTGCAGTGCAAGAAGCCAAGCTGGCTCGGCAAAAATCACCAAACAGCCCAGAAATGTCCAGCAATTCAGAAGATCGGTCTGCATTGTCTGTGGTCATAATGTTTTCTTTTGTTTGTGCCAGAATGTGTCCCACTTTCTCCGATTTGCTTGCCACTGTCCGAGATAAAACCCGATCAAATTTTGGACGCAAACCGTTATAAATCTGGTGACAACCTGTACTAAACATGGCAAAAATAGATGTTGATGCGGGTCTGGTGAGCGGGCTGATATGGGGGGTCAATTTCACTCGTGGGTGCAAGGCTGAAAAATGATGTTATTTTTCTCGCCACTTCTGCTCTGAAAACACAATTATTTTTTGCTCTGTCGCAGGCGGAGGATTGTGATTTCGGGGAAAGACCAAGGGACAAATCTCGAATTTCAAGAGCTCATCCGATGATGCTGGCTCTCCATAAAATAAAGACAAATTCGTTTTCCGCCGTTACTTTCTCCTACGATCCTGCGAAGTCGCAATAACCCGATCCGTTATCTCCGCCGTCTCTATTTGTTTATGTGGCACCAGTGGGTGGAGCTGAGATGATGCATCCGCAGATTGCATGCTGGGATTGCCCTTCACATTGATCGGCATTTTTTGCTTCTCAACATTTTACTGCATACCCAAATCCAACGTAAAACACCCTCCGGGAGACATATAGTCTACACTCCCTCTGGCTGGATCCCTGCTTCCTTCCCAGCTCCTGTCCCTGGTGAAATATCCATTCTCTGCCATATGCTCGCTCCTCCTGCATTCCTGTTTCCTTTCAGCCCCTGTCTCGAGTAATGTCCAAATAGAGGACGCGCATTTTGTCAAATAAAATTGTCTTTTTTCTTTGGAAAAAACCCAGCATAAACAGTTCGAGCACAAACACAGTTATAAAAAGACCCGAACTATGGTCTTCTTCAACGTTCATAGGTACCTACTTGGTGGGTATTTATGATGCGCATTAGTAGTCAAGGTCTAGAAGTCCATTGTGACGAATCCATGTTGCGCGTCTGCAGGAAAAGATGGTATACTCCCACGCCTCGCACCCTCTGAGACTCCTCTGGAAAGAGGCTCTGAGGGCCTTTGTCTTTTCACTCGCAAAGAGGGTTTGGGGGATTCCCCAGATAGACCTGCTTCAGTTTAGGCCGACATACACGTGGTCACTCGGCCGTGATATCGCAAAGAAAGGAAAAATCTTCACGAAAATAAATCCACATTGGGAGCCCAGCTGTATTTGGAATAATTCCACACGCAAAGGGTTAAGCCAAGGAGGAAATTGAACGAGAAATGAATTAACGCCAAACGGGCCCTATTTTCACGGCTAAATTTCTGGGTAAAAAATAGTAGAGAAATTTGGGCAACTTAAAGGAGGGAGTGAACCTCGTCAAAACCTCGTCAAATCCAATCCTGTTTGATGATAGAACTTTGATTTCAGATAAAAAATTGTATCAAATTGCTTTTTGAAACATTTCACTCAGGTTCCACATGCGAATAATCAGACTGACGATTGTTTGAGTTTGTTTTCCACATTGTGCTAGCTCTCTTTTTTTTGCTCCTGTTTCCTCAAATGAAATCATTCTTGTTATTAAAAATCTAAAAAACTCTGCTTCTGGGTTATGATGAATTACCGACTAAGTTTTTCAAATTTAATTGCCGGAAGCTATCTGTACCACTTGCTCACATTTGTAACATTTCCATAGCCACTGGGACCTTTCCTGCCTGTTTGAAAGTTGCTATTATTGTTCCTATTTTCAAAAATGGAGATTCCAGCAATGTGTTAAATTATAGGCCAATTTCTATACTTCCTGTCCTTGCCAAAATCGTGGAAAAAAAACATTATATGTAAGATTGTATTCATTTTTCACCTGTAATAGACTTTTGCATCCCAATCAGTTCGGGTTTCGGAGTGGGAAATCCACAATGGATGCTCTGCTCGGGATTGTGGAATTCATAAAGAACAGTTGGATAGGAAAAGATTTTGTATTTCCCTATTTTTTGATCTATCTAAAGCATTTGACAGCATTGATCACTCCATTCTCCTGGCTAAGCTTTATGCATATGGGATTCGTGGTCACATTCATGATTTGTTCCGCTCATATCTCTCCAACAGGCAGATTGTTGTTAGAGTAGGTGAATGTCTGTCTGATTTTGGCTCGCTCAGACTTGGTGTCCCACAAGGCAGTGTTTTGGGGCCACTACTTTTCAACATATATGTGAATGACATCTTTACAGCTGTCCCGGGACACATCACACTCTATGCAGACGACTCATCCGTAGTCGTTGAAGCTGATTCAGTGGAAAAACTGTGTCTTGAGGCCAAGGAAACAATCAATACTTTTTCAAGGTGGTGCTTATTAAATAAGCTGAGAATTAACATGAATAAATCCAAATTTACGTTCTTTAGACCTGTGCAGTCTAGATTAGAACTTGTTAACACCTTGAAAGTTGGTTCATTGATTATAGGACATACGAATGTTATAAAAGTTTTGGGTGTGCAACTTGATAGATATCTTAATTGGCATTCACAAATTGATAGTTTATCGAAAAAATTGCATTCTGGTTTGTATTTATTGTCTCAAGCCCGTAAAGTATTTGACAGTTACCTTCTCCTGAAATTGTATCACGCATATTTCGAGTCGCATCTTTATTACTGTGCTGCGGTATGGGGTTCGTGTTACTATTCAACGCTAAAGAAAATATTACTCCTCCAGAACCGTGCAATTAGGATCATAGGTAATTTGGGTTTTAATGCTCCCACAGCTCAATTCATGATTAGGCACCAATTATTAAATATTTTTCAGATTGTCAAGTATCAATATTTGATTTATGCGTATAAGGAATTTCACGGCATCACGAACCTTGGTCTGGTTGTTCTTTCCAACCCCAGCAATAGGAATACCAGATTAAATCAGCCATATAACATCTTTAGACCTCCACGGGTGAGAACTGATTTTGATTCACATGCGTTTGCATTTCGGGTTGCTCCCATTTGGAATTTGCTCCCATTGGAATTGCGCAAAGTCTCCCTCTCTACAACAATTCAAATCCAGAATTAAACGTTATCTCTTGATTCATCCGGAAATTTAAGCTTCATTTCCTTTATTTTCCATTCACATTTTTTGTCCTCGCAGGTGATATAGACCTAAAGGAGCCTCGTTGTGTTGCTATTTACGGAAGTCATTTAGACTTCCATGATGTCTCTTATTGACTCCTTATGTTTTTCATTACATGCATCTGCTCTGTTTCATTCTTTGTTTTTCCATTTGTTTCGCATTGTGTGTCGTTAGATATCAAGGAATTGAAGAACGCTGTTATTATTTGCTTGTGTGCTCTTGTACTTTTGTTGTTGGGATAGCTGGGACTGACGCAACCTTCTTGCCATGTTCTGTTATCGCATTTTTGATGATTTAGTAAGCAGTGCCTATCCTTGAAACTCAGATGGAAGTGGGTGTTTCCTTTTGTAATTTGTTGTTTCCTTTGATTGTTATTTGATCATGTCTAAAAAATGGTACAAAAAAAAAAGTTAGAAAAAGACGAAAAAAAGTTAAAGATCGGTACAAAAAAAAAAGGATTAAAAAGAGTTCAAATGGGCCAAAAAAAAATTGGTGGCCCATGCAAGACAAAGTACCAATCAAAAAAAAAAAAAAAAAAATAAAAATAAAAAAAAGGAAAAAAAAAGAGAACGTGAAAAAATTTCTCATGCCTTGAAGCTTGACATGTTGGACTGTGCTTGGTCCCTTTAGTTTCCGTTTGTACTTGATTGTTCCTATCATATTGTTCTATTTGTGTTATTGGAAGCCTACTTGCTAACAATGTCATGTTGGATAACCTGTTTTCACTTGTTGACATGCTTTGTTTCACTTTCTGTAATATTGTGTCAGTCCCAACTATGCCTGCTCCTGGGGGTAGCACAACTGTTGGCAGCTTCATTGCCTTGTTTGACTGTGTTTTTTTTTTCGGGCAATAGGTAATTGAATTTTTTTGTTTGTCCTGGATCGGTTATGCATCATTCTTTTTTCTAGGACAGTTATGTAACCAACATAGGTAGCCTTGGTATGTTATATCAATATGAACTCCTCTTTTGTCTCCTGATGATCCTTTCTTGGACATCATGGGGGCATGCAGAGGGAAAAGCATACAGGCCATTATTTATTCAGTGTTTTGTTTTCTTTTGTAGGTACTTTCTTCCATGCTATGGTACCAGCCCCTGAACTTTCTCAATCTGTGTGCTACCCTCTTTCACCCCCTTTTCCGGTTCAGTGGGAGCGCAACTAATAGGTAGGTATCTGTTTTGACTTTCATTTCTTTTCTTTCGGCCTCAGCTCTGGTCTGCCCAGCCCTCTCATTCGTGGGAGCACCTGGAATGGCCATAGCACATAATTAAAAAAAAAAAAAAAAATATCTTGATTCTTTCTGTAGTCCCAGCGTTTGTTTGAAGCCGAATTGTCTCGAAGTGAAGCCATCAGAAAAATTTAGTGTTAATTTTGGAATTTTGCCACCTTTTCTTCAAAGCATGGGAGTGCTTGTATTTTTTCATCAAGTGAAGCTCCGAGAAAGGAATTGTCTTGTGAGCCAAATTGTGTTGCAAGTATGGAGAATCCTTCTCTTTTGCAAGAGCAAAATTTATCAAAGCCACAATCGTCTGAGAAAATTTTTGAAACAATTAAGGAGCCACAGATTTGTGAGAATACTCAACGAAAAGCCACTGTCTTAGGAAAAGTTGAGGGGAGTTGTCTGATTGCGATTTAATAAAAAATGTCAAAGTTATGAATGAATTGCAAGAAAAGCCAAGCTCTTTACAAAAAATTAAGCCACATTCGGAAATTGTGAAGTTGTTGAATTCTGAGAAAGCCTACTCTATTTGTGCTTCGGGGGAGGAAAGTTGTTTTGTGGTGAGAAGATTCAAGGTCTTTCTCCTCGTTTGTCAGTCAATAAAGCCTTCAAATTTGGATTAATAATGCCAATGTTCAAGAGAGATGTTGTTTGATTCAAATAAAATTCGAATTGAACAAAGAAAGATCAATACTGAATCGAGTTTATGATTTTTAAAAATGGGTGCACAGGTGGCGGTGTTTTGAGACAAAAGACTGAAGGTTTTAAGATTCGGATGGGTTACTGTATCACATAAACAAGGATGGCATTTACTGTGTTTAATTCCTGCAATGCTGTTGTTTCTTTATCATGGGTTTTCACAGTGCTCCTGACACGGGCATTTGGGTTTCGAAAGACTTTGGAAAAGGTCAGGAGAGTAGCATTTTTCCCATCCATGTCGAAAGAAGTTCATCGTGTTATACGTACTTGTCCAACGTGCAAACTAGGAAGTGCAGAAATACAAAGCAATTTGGTGCAAGGATGGGAAATTTGCTATTCCTAATTACCCATTGCTCAGTTGGAGTTTGGATATCTGTGAGGCTTGAGGGGCAAGGAAAAATATCTTTTGGTTTATTAGAAATAAGGGGTTAAT
>JASGXE010006776.1:0-21128 GCA_030068105.1 Sinentomon sp. SZTP_YWyxl | reverse complement strand
TGACGGCAATCTATCCACCGAGCTTGAATTGAATTATCATTTTTAAAAAGCTGATATCTTTCTCCATGCTTTCAACTCTGACCAAAGCACAAGAGATTGTCAATCAATCCAACTGCAAAGTTTTATTGTGCTATCTGAATTATCTCGAAAGCAATAATCAGTAATTGCATATCTCAAATCTTGCACCCAATAGATGTCACGTGACGTGTGCCTACGATTTCTTGCTGAAGGTGTCCAAATCTGTGAAGATGCGACGCTTACTCGCACTTCGTTGAGTTTTTTCAGACGAACAGTGCAGAATTATTTCGCTACTCATTTGGTTGTTTGTTAGTTTTTTATTTTCATCGTGTTTCCTGATATGCTGGAAATTGCAAGATATGTCCTGGGAAGTTATTTTTAACCACCAGATTTCCAAAAAAAATGATACACCTTGCTGATTTTTTTTTTCGGTTCGTCAGAAATTCTCCCTACATCATATGCTGCATTCATTCCTAAACTTGTCCTGGTCAGTGGTTCGTGAACCTCGTGGTTCACCTCTTGGTAGGTTAGTGAACCTCATGGTTGGAAATTTATTCAGCCTCCAGTATTTGGGTTTTCTTTTTGATGGGATCTTTTCTTCACGTCCTCATCAGATTTTTGGGCAGCATTCTGTAGCAACATGTCATCATGGCTTCACAAATATCAGGATTTGGTGATAATGAAAAATACCTATTGGAAGACAATCCCCTTATTTTTTTCGAATTTTTACAAACACATTCTCTTGAAATGGATTAAACTGTGAATTGGATGGGATAACCAGATTCAAGTGTTTTGACCTGTGGCTTTTTCACATTTTATGCCACCCATATGTTTGTATTTTTGCCATTACCTATCACTATCCAGAAACAAATGTCGCAGAAGGATGCATCGGAACTATTGAATAGCCTTTCCGGGGATGATGATTCCAGCATCGATAAGTTGCTACCCTTCATGCAGAACATGATGCAGAGCCTTCTTTCAAAGGATTTGCTCTATCAGCCACTTTCAGAACTTGCTCAAAAGGTGAGATGGGGCAGGTCTAGTGTTCGGAGTGAGGGAATATTCCCAAAATTCCCGGGAATTTTCAATGAAAATTCCCGGGAATATTTCCAGGCTCATATTGATTTTTCTGACTGTTTTTGACTTTGAAAAGTTTCCAAGGGAATATTCCCAAAATTCCCGGGAGTATTTCCAAAATTCCCGGGAACTTTCATTCAAAATTTCCAGCAAAATTCTTGCATTTGAATATTTCACATTAAAAATTTTGCCTAGGTAATCGCGAGTCCTTGGCAATAAATAAATACAATTTGGCAGTTGGGGATCATCAAAAACGTGAGATGAGTAGTTGTCTTTCGAAAAGTTTGCAAATTCATCAACAACTCCAAAGGAGAAAAAATATCCAGACTATACAGGGTTTTCTGAAATAGTTGGCCATACTTCGTTTTTGACATCGTGGGGCCATTCTGAACAAAATAGGTAGAGTGACTTTTTACCGTCCGATGACTTCTGGGGGTACTCGCCGAAAAAAAAACATGGGAGGATACACTGCAATTCACGACATCACAACGAAGTCATCATAACCCAATCCATTTATTGCCATCCAATAATGCATTCTTGCCATCTATGCGTGTAATGTTAAGCATTTGCTTTGTTTTTGTAATGTGTCATACGTTGGGTTATGGTGACCATCAGTGGCGAATTATCAATGAAGCGCATGAGGCACGTGCCTCAGGGCGCGAGCGCCGGAGGGGCGCGAGTACCAGGCGTTTTTTTTTCTGGTTACCAACCGTTTTTTTTTTGTTTTTATCCTGCCACTGTGGGGCTCGTTTTTTTGTGTGATTGGATTTTTCCCCTGGGGCCGGGTGCCGGGCACCCTCCACTCTGGGGCTCGTATTTTTTTTTTTTTTTTTTTTGAATTGTGAACATTCACTGTTGAGCACTTGCGCTCTGACTACCAGCGAAGGGGTCCACTCGCTGGTTCTCGGCGCGTCTGAAACAATTCAACTGTTCAAAAATTGAAAATTTGTGAATTTGAGGGGATTCTGAGTGCCATTATCGGGTCTATTTTTCAAAAAATTTTCTCCCTTCGGAGAGGGGGTGGAGACCCCCTCCCGAACCCCTCGCCCCCGGCTGCTTCGCAGCCGAGCTGCGCCTACGGCGCAGTTTTGTCACTCGGGGCGCAAATCAATCCGTGCCTCAGGGCGCCAAACACCTTAATCCGCCACTGGGTGACCTCGTTGTGATGTCGTGAATTGCAGTGGATCGTCCCCATGTTTTTTTTTTTTCGGCAAGTACCCCCAGATGTCCGAGAACCGAGTAGCATAAAACTAGACGGAACAAATTTACGCTACACCATTAATGGTGAAGCTATTCCTACTGTAGCATCCGTCAAATACCTTAGGGTTCTATTGCAAGCTAATCTATCATGGGATGATCATATCAATATGACCATCAACAAGGCCAAAGCGGCGCTGGGGTTCTTACGAAGAAACTTATACCATGCTGATTCGGCTTCAAAACTTATGGCATACAAGTCCACTGTTCTTCCTCACCTTGAATATGCCTCCGCTGTTTGGGATCCCTTCTTAGTTCATCAGATAGATGCGATCGAAAAGGTTCAGCGTTCCGCAAGCAGATTTATTTGTAAAAACTATAACTGCACTGCAAGCGTTACAGAGATGTTATCTGATTTGAAGCTAGTGACTCTCCGTGCCCGCAGAGAAGAGAAGAGGATGTCTTATCTAATAAAAATCTTGAAAGGCCAAGCACTCATAAAAATCCCTGATTGCTTTCCTCCGAATTTTAAGGCCAGACGTGCAATTCATGACTATCAGTTCCGGCTGCCTCTTATCAAATCCAGGGCATTTTTATTTTCCTTTTTCCCGAGGACTCTCAAAGATTGGAATGGCCTTCCATCTGACTCCCCGTTGCTCGAATTTATGGCGTCCCACCGATCTGCAGTCAATGATTAAACATTTTTTTTTTCCTTTTACGATTCAGTGTGATTGTTTCTTGCTTGATATCGTGTGTCGAATGTCTTTAAATTGCTTAAATGATTGTTTTGTATTCCTGAAATGTAATCGTATGATCTTACTCCTTTTGTAAATACCTAATCTCTTTTCATTTTCCTCTTCTCTTTCCTACATTTGTACTGACATATTTGCGCTATAGATAGCAAATAAAAAGAAATAAAATAAAATAAAAAATAAAAATAAAATAAAGTCATCGGACAGCAAAGTCACTCTACCTTTTTTGTTCAGAATGGTCCCACGATGTCAAAAACGAAGCATGGCCAACTATTTCAGAAACACCCTGTATATAGAATATAATTATTTGTTCTTTTTAAGACGAGAATGAAAAAAAGGATTTTTGCTGTCCGTTTTTGTTTTTCTTCGAAAATAAATTATTCATTGATTAAGCTTTGTTCTTTTGAAGAAAACAATGACAAATAAAAGTTGAAAAATGTGTTTTCTGATCAGGCAAAGCCCATAGGCTTATTGGCACCATTATTCCGACCACATTGTTGGAGCCAACATTGATCTGTATCAAATTCATCAAATCAAAATCTAAATACAACACATTAGGTGGGTACCTTTCAAAAAAAAAACGAAACCGGACTCCTCCAAGGCCACACGTTTGTTCCATGCTTTTTAAGTTCATGAATTTCTCTATTGTCCATTTCAGTATCCCGTTTGGTTGATGGACCACAAAGACAGTTTGACTGCAAACGATCTCGACAGGTATAGCAAACAGCTTGATCTGATCAGAAGGGTGTGTCATGAGTTTGAACAAGAATCCGATTCCGACAGTGATCAAACGAAACAGGCGAGATTTGAAAAGATCTTGAGCATCATGCAAAAGGTTCGTTTTGTTTGTGAAAAGAAAGATCTGTGTAATGCAATCATACGATTTTGATCAGGCTGTTCTAAGATATGGAAAAGTTGGAATATTTTGGCATTCACGGATAATCTTGAATTTTGGAGATCAAAAGGTGTGGGTGTGTTCAACTGGAAATGTCAGTTCACATAAATTAAAAACAAGAAAAAGACTAACGGCCTTTGTCCATTCGTTTTGAGAATGCGAAGACGCGCCAACGTTTCACTACCTCCTCGTGGAGCTTCGTCAGGTGTCGCCTGACGATTGACAATCATCGGTGTCGCCTGACGAAGCTCCACGAGGAGGGAGTGAAATGTTGCATTTCGCATTCCAAAACGAATGGACAAAGGCCGTTAGTCTTTTTCTTGTGTTTATTATGTGCCCTGGTGTTATTCCCGTTCGTGGTGCACGTGCAGAAAAAACTGGAGATGTGTTCAAAAGAATGCCGCTGAAGTTTGTGGATTTTTGCAACAAATGAAAAATACGCTGACACGTGAAAAAAAGTATCGCATGGGTATCGGGATGGCTACTCAACCAACAAATCAGCATAAAACGGGACTATTTCGTGATATCAAAAAGATTACTCCAAAAATCATGATTGTATTTTTCATTTTTCTGACCCCGGCCCCCGCTCCCTGAAGGTGAAAACTTGGTTGAACATATGGTGTCATGTGTTGACACCTCCAGGTTATCTTCTTACCCCACCCAAATGGGGTCGTGAAGTGTTTGTTCTTTTTTTTAACCAACAGGCATTCGTCATAACTCATAAGTTCTTGCATACCCTTTTTTATATTTTTAGATGCAAGAATATGGACATCCACCCAAGGAGTTAATTGGTGATGGAGCAGCCTGGTCTCTGCTTGAAGGAGATGCATTTTCCAACATACCTGGACTTGATTCACGGATGGGGAATGCCGAGAATTGCAAGACGATGTGAACAGCTGATGCTTGTTTATTGGTTTGTCTTGATGTTGAGGCGTTCAAGCTCTCACCGAGTGGGTGTTGCAATTATGTGCGGTGCATGAGTTGCACCCAACGATGTCGTTATTTTGTGCAATTGCGCCTGACATGGTACTCCATCTCATATCCTTGTTTCGACACAAAAATATCTGACATTGTTTTTGAGAAGGGCCCAGATTGTTGATGTGAATTTTTAACTTTGGCAGGACTTTTCTCTACCTGAGAAATGTGACAGAAAAGTGAAAAATACATTATTTTTTCAAAGGAGGAAGGTTCCCTGTATGCAATGAAAGAAACAGAATTGCAGATGACAATACTTTTGAGCTACTTGAGCTCTGAAACTTTAGCGAAAATGTGGGCACTTCTCAGAAACAGTGCCACACAAATTGCCAAGAGGCAGTGGGGACCAAACATTCTCTTTCACTTGCATTGATCTGCTCTTCGGAAACATTATCATTGGCGTTGCAGCTGAGGAACATGTAAGCGGCGTGGGCTGCTACACTGAAAATCCAATTCTTCCCAGCAGAGGTGTGTCGAGCAGCTGCTCCACATCACCTTTTGTTAAAGCAAGCAACCTCGACACCCTGTGCCTTGGCAAAAATAGGTGCCAAGATAATCGAGCTTGGTGATACATAAAAAGGGAACCTTGTGTCTTTTATTTCCTTTTTTGGCTACTGTTTGTTCAACAAAAATCGTCGTATGCTGTCAACCTTCGCATCCCACTCACTTTGGTCATTGGCCGACCAGCCGGATTCCCGATTGCTGCTGGCACTCGATGGCACAGTGAGCAACTTGATACATGCTTTTTTCTTGCAAAAATTTCATTTCTATGCACAAGTTCCATTCATTTTGGACCTTATCCATTGTTGTGAGGGGTCCATCCAAATGTGTTTGGCAAGGCACAACTGATCTTGGAAGGTGTCATTGCGATCTGCTTATTGCAATGCAGCAGTGCCCAACCCTCGCAGCAACCCTCCCAACCCCCCTCCCAGCAGTACACGACCCTCGCCAGAGTTTCCTCCGACAACCTGTTGAAAAATTGCAACATTTAGAAAATGGGTGGATGTTTGAATTTTTTGAATCTGAGACCAAATAAACATTAAAAATTCAAAAAGTGCTTCAGCTTTCCAAGGACTCCATCCCTTTTGCCCCCGTAAGGGGCTTTGCCCGCTGGAACTCTGTCGACTCCAAGGGCGTAACACAGGAAAATCCATTCACATTATTGGACTGCGATGCAAGATGTCCTGGGTTCGATACCAGTTGTCAAATTTTGTTTTCCAAAGTTGATGCCTGCAGGTCCGAAGTTTTGCTCACAGATGGTGTTTCCGATTTTTGACCATCGTTAAAAAGCATGGGAGCCACAACCATCTTTCCCTCTGTGACTTTCTCTTCAGATTAAAGGATCAAATGATCTCCTCAGATCAAGGATCACTTAGATCCTGCTGATCCAAGCGCACCGGCCTCGCAGGTCATCCCATCTAGGGCTGCAATTCAAAAAGTCTGTCACCAATGAGGTCATAGAAATAGAATCAAACTTGCACATGTTTTGCATAAACGCAAGAAATACTTGATCTCCGTTTGCCATTTCCGTTTTGCCAACATCCATTTGGATGTTGAATGCATCTGGGGAACATCAGGGTGGCAGATTTTGAGGAAGAGGTACCGGCCTGAGGTTTCCACGATAGGGATTGGTTGCAAGCCAAAATTTGCAATATTTTTAGATTTCAATATTTTTGTCAGGAGGGGTACCTTCGAAAAGTTGATTTTTGCAAAAAAAAAACAATTTTGTTGTTTGTATGCATTTTAAAGGCTGAAATTTCTTCTTTCAGAATTTTCAAACCATTTGACTCTATCTCAAGTAGTTTTTGAACAGCATCACATTTTCCGAGGTCACTTTTACAAGTCATATATACCTAGCGCTAAATTCATTTTTGCAACATTTTCACCCAATTACCTGCCAGACTACGCAAAAAATGAATTTTCTGAGATTGCCAGCCGATTCTACACAATTTTTACATAGGTATGCCAATTTTCAACCTTATCCTACAATGAAGCCAATTTTCCACCAAAGATGCCAGAAACAATTTGCAGAAACAATTTTGCAGAAACAATTTTACAGAAACAAATTTTCAGACCGGAGATGACCCAGTCTGGAAATAATGGAAATTCCACAAAGTTTTGAATCGTGTGAAGATGTATTCGTAGGTATAATTCTTGGTATTTTATGATAAATTGTTTGAAATATTTTGCTTCGTTTTTGTTTATGCTTTTTGTTGGATTTTTAGTTGGTTTATTGGATAAATTTTATATCATTGCTGTCTTGTCACTTCTGCTTTTTCAATAGTAAAAGACTACTTTATTATGCTGAATTTTTAAATTGCCTTTTCTTTCTTGTGATGATCTTTGCTGCTGTGGTTCTGTTCCACCGTGGACTTTTGCTCCTTTCAAAGCAGAACATCCCATGCAATTACAATAATGCCAGATTTCAGCATTTTAGCTTAAAAAAGAGCCAAGATAGAAGGGTCGGTAGGTTTGCGGAAGTGAAAAAACAAAAAGCGAAGAAAAACAAGAATGGAAAACGTTCGCATAAACCTGAAGAACATCTAAAGCAAAAAAAGGGTATCTGAAACGGTTTTCACAGATGTGTTCAACAGATGCACATGCATCTTTTAGCCTCAAAACCTGAGGAAAACACTATAACCATTTGGAAGTCGAGAGCAGTTTTTTGGAACAACCAAAAAAATGTTACCAAACGGGCATTCAGTCGATGTGTCTTTTAAATGTGGTATCCTTTTTGGATAACACGTGGCATGGCAGATGATCATTTGAAGAGCACCCTTGAATAAGAATACAACGTACAGGGTGATCCAAAGAAAGTGAACTGTGTTTACCTGGGCTGCCTGATCGCTGGCAGACTTTCATGGATGTGGAGGCAAGCGGTGTTCGAAGTGGCTTCCCTGGTTGTTTATTGCTTACAGTCCTCAGCGTAGATTACGGAGCACAGCTGAGAAAGTTTCCCTGGGGATGGCCCTTATGATTTCATTGATGCATTGGCATTGGTCAGCCCTGGATTCTGGCGCACCGGGTGGACGAAATACAGCTTCCTTGAGATAACCTCACAGGAAGAAATCTGCTGAGGTTAGGTCGGGACTACGAGCTGGAAACGGGAAAGTGGAATTGCATGATATCAATCATTCAGGGAATTCGTTTTGCAGAAACTGCAAATTGCCGCCGATATACGACGGGGCCCAGGCTGTCAATCCTCCTATTTTTCCCATTAATTTGGAATGTCTCCTATATTTCCTATATCTCCTATATTTTTGGCAACCTCCTATTTTTTCGTGAGGTCTGTGGAAAATATTGAAATGTCGTACGTCAATACATCGAATTGGTACTCATTCCGCATTGACCAGTGATTTTTGATGATGTGACTGAGAAATTTTCACATCTCTCTTATTGACCAGTGATTTGATGAGGTCTTAAAACTGCAGGAATTTTCACCAGTTGTACTATGTCTATACATCGAATTCTGATTCAGATTCTTCTTGACCACTGATTTGATGAATAAGGTCTTACAGAGGAATGTTCATTTTCATACTGCATCGAATTGAATTTTCATTCCTCTTGACTTGACCCACTTCCTCTCACCATCAACTCTAACTAGGTACATCAATAATTGATTTAATTTCATCAATTGATCAATCGCATCAATTGATTTTAATTGATTTAATTGATGATCATTTACATCAGTTAATTCTTTGTTTTATCTATTCATTAGCATTGATAGAAAGATGCCATTGTACACTACATTAAAATTTGGTGTAACCAGATTGATGTGAATGGGCACAAAATTGGTAACTGGCTAAAAGATGTTCCTGCTGACCAACATGCCATTTATTGTTCTCTGTGCAAGAAATCATTTTTGATATTAGAAATAGCGGCATAAGTCAGGTGAACCAGCACTGTTCATCAAAGAAGCATAAATCTTATGCTAATGCAGAATTTGCTACCAGACAAACCAAATTTTCTTTGGGGGTTGATTTGTCCACAAGCTTGTCACTTCAGAAGCCTGGTGGCGGCTCCCTCTCCCATCCAGGGCAGATTTTCCTCACAGTGGAGGATAAATCTCTAGGGCCGGCTGAGATTATTTGGATCTTGATGAAAGTTGTAGATTCCGGCATATCATTTCGCTCATGTGACGGCATTAAAGATGTCTTCAAGGCCATGTTTCCAAACAATGCCAAACTTTCCTTTTTAACTCCAAATTGTCTGTGTTTGGAAAGCATCTCCTATTTTTTATGTAAAATTCCTCCTATTTTTTGTAAGAAATGCCTCCTATTTTTTTTTTTGGAAGCCATCTCCTATTTTTTTGACACCAATCGACACCCTGCGGGGCCCCATCCTGCTGAAATCATTGTTGCTCTTGCTCCAGGTCAAGTTCCCTGCAGACAGAGTAAGTTCATCCAGAAATAACTGCAATAACATGGCTGCATTATACATAACGAGCACAAATACAAACAACCAGCCGCTTCAATGAGCCAGCTAGCGAAAAAAGCACAAATGAGCAAACAATACGTTCACTATGCTTTTTTGGGTCATCCTGAACACTGCATAAAGCCGGTTCTAATGACCACAAACTTTCAGAGGTACAGTGGCGAGAAAATTACTCGTGCCATCAGTTGCTGTTGGTTTTTTCGATCTTTCAGAGAAAACTGGGAGAATCGTGGTGATATCAGGTTCAAGAAATCGGATTTTGTTGCACAGAAATATACATCAAATCAGTGATGGAACGCCAATTTCGACAGGTTCAAGATTTCCCCAAAAACCCGAAAGAAACGTCACCATGTGTGGTCCAATTAATTTTCTCGCTGCTGTACAGTGGTGACGGGAACAATGTTTCGGAGGTTAGGCAAGGTGAGGGCCTCTGAAAAAGTCAAATTCTTGTTTCTCATCTCAGTGGGAAGATTCTAAGACGGGAAGTTGGTCATCCAATAACTTTCAACTCCCCGGTCAAGATGAGTTCGATTTGCCACCATTTACCATACGTAGCAACCGTTCAAAGCAATGTCTGTTGGACTGAGCGGTCAGTTTTCACACTTTTTTCATGCAGAGTGACAGAATTGTGATGAGAGGATATGGTGAAAAGGATTTCCTTGACATGGTTGCTACCAACCTGGAAAACCTGGAATACTCAGGGAATTTTTTTCACACCCTGGAAAACCTGGAAAACTCAGGGATTTTTGGAAAAAACCCTGGAAAACTGAAAATTTCCAGAAAAAACAGCCAAAAAATGGAAAAACAGGATTTCATAACATTTTTTTAGTTGACATTTTTTGATATTTCCAACGATGACACCTGAAGAACATTCTTGTCTTGCCATTTTTGTCTTCACCCTCCCATTTTTTGTCTTGTCCGCAGATAAAACCCCAGAAAAAAGCCCTGGAAAAAACTGAGAATCCTTCTGGAAAACCTGGAAAACTCAGGGAATTCCGATTTTTCAAAACAGCAGCAACCATGCTTGATTTCTTTCCGTATCCACTCTTTATTTGGCCCGCAGCTCTTGTGGGCTGCAAGTAGGGTTTTTTTATATCTGGCCATCATGGGCCAGGTTTTCCCTTCACCTCCGGTGTGGCGATATGTGACAACACTGCCAGTTCACAGCTTCGGCTGGTACAGATCAACAAAGAACTTTTGTGCAGACACCTACGGCAGTAGAGTCTGGTCTCGCATAAAAAGGTATCGAGGAGTCTCCATTTTTCCTTCTTTTTTGTGCAAAACCATAAGACAGGCTTGGGATTTGAGTTGTCGTTCGTCAAAGAAGGTGCGATACCCTCGAAATGTTATGCCTCAAATTGCTACGGAAATGTTAGAATCGTCAAGAGAGTTGTTTATATTCTGTGGGCCATGTTGGATTTGTCTGGTAGCCTGCAATCACATTTTTATTGAACCCATAATAGCGCGATCGTTCCCGTCATTTCGGTGACTGCACCCCCTTTTAATTGAACACAATATGATAGCACGATCCATCCCATTGTGTCAGCATCTCCAACACTTTTAAAGGGGGGGGGGAACCTTCGGATTGTTAAAAAATGGTCGAATGTTGGTATGTTGGAGTTTTGGTGATCTTATGCACAAAACTTTCCTGATTCCAGTGGTGCAATCCGTTTTCTGAAATTCCACATGGTTTAGAAGTTACGTTCTAATATGCGAAGGCGCCTAAATGAATTTTTACGCTATCCCTAAATGAAGTTTTATGCTATTATCGCGTAATCTCTCGGTAAATGACGTCTTTCAGAAAAATGACCATTGCACAGAAAGGAAGCAAATTATTCAAGATCATTCTAGCCGAATCAGGAGCGTTTTTTAAAAAACTATGCCAAATTTCAATCTTCCAAGTCGCTCATAGGCTGAGATCTGGCACAAAAATGTTCGACGAAGCCAATATAAAGGGTGATCGGTGAAAATGGAAACGGAAAAGACTGCCTGCAAGTGGCGGTGTCCAGTAAATTGACGTATATCTGATTTCAAACACCTGTGGTGCGGTTGGACTCCGCTTGTCAGCAAGCAGTATCTGGAATCTTTTCACAAACGTTATCGGCATTCCGTCGGTGTGTGAGTGAATCGTCAAAAATAAACATGCATTCAAACTTTGCCGATGCAATCGTACAGGATGGGCCGGTGGTGCAGCCTGGGCACATGATGCACACATTTAATTGGGAATGGAGAGAGAGCAACAATGCATGTGCTGTTCCATGCATGCGAAAACTTGAAGGGAGGAGGGCGCATCGGCCGCGTCCTGTCCAGGCAGTGGCGATCGCCAACAGCTCCTGTGCAACTTGTCACAGACATTTGCAAGCAGCATGGTCGTCAGAATGAATCGTTGGACTGCGGAATAACGTTTGATTTTTGTTTGGTCTAATTTTACGACTAACCGGAATCACGTGTTCGGAATAACGTCTAATCGGAATACCGTCAATTTTTATAATTTTGAGGTTAGAGTATGTTTGGGTTGGGATAGGTTAGGTTAGGTTAATTTAGGACAGATCCGCACCTTAACACTTTTAAACTTTCCGAAAATTAGACTTCGTTCCGATTATACGTTATTCCGGTTTGACGTGTTATCGCGACGAGACGTTATCCGGTTAGACGTGAAATTACACCGAAAATAAAATTAGCCGAAACTGCTGAACGGTGCCCCCATTGCAGGCAGCACAATCTAACCACCCTGTCGTTGAGATGCAGGCAATTGCCAATCTTTTTATTGGGAATGGCAAATTTTGCCATTCCCAATAAAAAAGAATAAAAACACAATTTGGTTTTCTTTGGGCTGGAAAACATCGACAAAAACAATATTCCGACAGACTCGTTTGTTGTCGACCGTCCCCGATGTTAGCATCACCAAAAAACAGGTGCGAAGATAGTTTCCATTTTCGCCGATCACCCTTTAGGTTTTTCGAAGTTGAAAAAATCAACTCTTCGCAAATCTTCTATTAACTCGGAACTCCGGTTTTTCATGTTCGGAAAACTTTCGAATTCAAAATCTCAGCTTGGGAAAAACATAGAAGGTTAAAAATTGGCATACTTGTGTAAAAAAAAAAGTGTCCTGAATTGGCTAGAATGGTCAAAATCCAACTATCTTGTGGTGTTTCCATGATACAAGTGTATTTTCAAATAATGGCAGTAAAATTTACCACTTTTTGACGAGATAAACATTGATTTGATTCTGGTGCAAAAGTCAAGTTAGGCATAAGGTTACCGACAATTTCTGCATCAGTTTTGGTGACTTTAGTGCAAACTAGAGGTCTCTAGCTCTAATGGTTTAGGCGCTGCAGCGATTAAAAATTTTGTCTACTTTTTGCATATAAATTGGCTACAGCTGCTGATCTAATCGACACTAGGGGTGTGAAATTTTGCACAGATCGAAGTTTTAGTGACCCTCATTTGTGTGCAAAATTTGAACAAAATCGGTTGAAAAATAATAAAAAAAATTCAGTATCTGCACCACCTTTTTGAACACAAATGATTGATCCCGATTGAATGATTGAATTGATCGATGAATGATTGATCGATTGAATGATTCATTGAATGATCATTGATTCATGAATCATTGAATGATTAATGATTGATGATCGATTGAATTGATCCCGATAGAATGATTAATTGATCCCGAGCACGATTGATCCTGTTTTGTCGGAAAATGCACCACCTTTTAATTAAATCCATGACGGCACGATCGGCCCCATTGTGTCAGCATCTGCACTTCAAATCATTTCATGCTGACAGCGTAAAGCTGATGGTGGCAACCCAGAAGTTTTGTGAAAACTCAGCAGGTTACAGTGCTCATAATCGTGTCACTCCACTCCCGACAAAAGCAAAAACAAGCTGCTCTTGTGGGAATTGGCTTTTATTTTGGTTTTCAAAAAGAAGTTTCAACATGTTTAAATTCTTGATTCATTGTTATTACTAAAAAGGACAGTTCTGGCTCAGGTTCACAAACGACGACAATTGAATTCACCCTGCTGCTACAAGATCTCATTGCTAACCTAAACAATCCACCCCTCCCCTGAAATTCACTCTCCAAAAGGCCCTGGAATCAAAAGGAAATAAAAAACGAAACAAAAACATCGGCGGAAATATTCAACGTAAGATGGAACAGCAAGAAAAATCAACATGACAGATTTGTGATCAGTGAAATAAAAGGTCAGAAATCAACATTGCACAAAAAACAGGACAAGATGGTTTGGTCTTGGTCTTCCTACCATAATAATCCATTAAGCAGGACAGGCCAAAATCAATAAACAACCGGGGAATGTCAGGCAACATTGTAGGAATGAGTATTGAAAGGATAATAGTTCATGCAGGAATGGGTAGAATTGGCATCCATAATCATTGCTCAAGATTTTATGTTGGCCATCCATTTGATAATAAACCATTGCTATGAAGGTGAGTCAAACGGCCGTGTGCACCAAAGCCACGACCCTAACCCTAAGCTTGAAAAAAGGCAATTCCATGTTCAGATGCACCTTTCTCAATGATGGAAAAGGAATAAGGTTGTGATTAGAAATCAAATTTTCCAACAGATTTCTATTCGTAAAAATGTTAGTCTCGAATTCTGGTGGAAAATTTGATTTCTATGCACAACAGTATTCCTTTTCCATAGTTGAGAAAGGTGCATCTGAACATGACTTTTTTCAAGCTTTGGGTGAGGGTTAGGGTTAGTGGCTTTGGAGCACACGGCCGAAAAAGTTATGAGAGTTGGTCCATAAAATACCATTCTATAACAAATTAACATGTTTACATCCTTTTAAGTAATCCTCCTTGGCATCAATACACAGCTGCACCCTGTTGAGGTGAATGTTAAGGATTCCACGATATTCTGAAGCTGTTATACCTCACCTCTCTAAATTCACTGCTTTTGACAAGTTTTGAAAGTGGTAAAATTACTAAAATTATTGCCATCCTGCTGAGCGTTTCTTCATTTTTCGAAGCAACCAGAAGTCGTAAATGACAGGTCGGGTGAATATGAGTATGGTTGGGTGAGATGAACGAACATCATCCCACTTTATTCTCTGTGTTCATTTTTCGAAGCAACCAGAAGTCGTAAATGACAGGTCGGGTGAATATGAGTATGGTCGGGTGAGATGAACGAACATCATCCCACTTTATTCTCTGTGTTCATTTTTCGAAGCAACCAGAAGTCGTAAATGACAGGTCGGGTGAATATGAGTATGGTCGGGTGAGATGAACGAACATCATCCCACTTTATTCTCTGTGTTCATTTTTCGAAGCAACCAGAAGTCGTAAATGACAGGTCGGGTGAATGAGTATGGTCGGGTGAGATGAACGAACATCATCCCACTTTATTCTCTGTGTTCATTTTTCGAAGCAACCAGAAGTCGTAAATGACAGGTCGGGTGAATATGAATATGGTCGGGTGAGATGAACGAACATCATCCCACTTTATTCTCTGTGTTCATTTTTCGAAGCAACCAGAAGTCGTAAATGACAGTCGGGTGAATATGAGTATGGTCGGGTGAGATGAACGAACATCATCCCACTTTATTCTCTGTGTTCATTTTCGAAGCAACCAGAAGTCGTAAATGACAGGTCGGGTGAATATGAGTATGGTCGGGTGAGATGAACGAACATCATCCCACTTTATTCTCTGTGTTCATTTTCGAAGCAACCAGAAGTCCGTAAATGACAGGTCGGGTGAATATGAGTATGGTCGGGTGAGATGAACGAACATCATCCCACTTTATTCTCTGTGTTCATTTTTCGAAACAACCAGAAGTCGTAAATGACAGGTCGGGTGAATATGAATATGGTCGGGTGAGATGAACGAACATCATCCCACTTTATTCTCTGTGTTCATTTTTCGAAGCAACCAGAAGTCGTAAATGACAGGTCGGGTGAATATGAGTATGGTCGGGTGAGATGAACGAACATCATCCCACTTTATTCTCTGTGAGCATGTCCTAAATTTTCTTGCATGATGAGATGTTGTCAGTGTCAGAATTTTTGAATTTGTTAGGAGTCTTGGCTCAGTTTCAAGGATGTGTTCATAAACACCTTTGAGAATAATTGTGCCACATTGGTACTCTACCATCATTTGCTGTTGTTCAGGAATGACATTGACTAAAACTTGTTCACTTGCATAAAAACACAAGGAAAACCATGGGTCGTGGCTGTCCTTGGTCTTCCCGGGCCAGGGCGTCTTATAAATCCTCTCTGCCTCCTCTAAAAACTGCTGCATACTCTGTACACCATAGGACTGTTGGAAAGGGCACTGGTCATCATAAATTGTCTTCAAGTCGGCATGAATCTGGGTAGCAGTTTCACCAACTTTCATCATTGTGAAAACGTGAAAAAATTAAATTGTCTTTTTGAAAATTCCACATTTTGGCCAGAGTTAAAAACTCACTGTTTTGGCACCGTGGACCTGGAAAAGCAAGTCAAATTTTCGCATGCGATGGAAAAAGTAAAGCTCAACATTTGGATGTACAACTGCCAAAAAATGGTTTGGATCCAACAAGGGTTTTCCCACAAGAGACCAATTATCATTCCTTTTTGACTCACCCTCAGAGGTCATGGTGGGAAGTAAGTGTTCATATTTCGTGGACAAAAGCATCTCTCTACAAGAACAACATAATTCGATTGGCTTGAAAACAAGTTGAGAAATAGTTTCCCGTATTGACAGGCCTGAAAACATTATTATACGCAGGCCACTCCAGCTTTTGTGCAGACACCCTTTTTGTTGTGCCTCTTTTGTATATTTGCAGTCAAAATTAGGTATCACTTTAAAGCTTGGGATCTCAGCACTCTCGCTGTGGCATTTTTTCTGATTCTCTTTACTCGACGTCCTTTTTGCTCCTATTAGTGACTCCTAATTGGCTTGTGCGTAGCCATAGATGATGAAGTTGAACAGCTGAGACCGCCATTGTGAAATTTCGTAGTTCAAGGAGACTCCCGCCAGAGCGCAGGTCGTTCGAAACAAGACGGGAAAAGGAACAACAGAAGCTTTTGACGCTGATCAGAGGTGAGCGCTTTGTACGTGTTTTTGATGATTCACCCCCCGGCCCAACCCATCCAAGCCCAAGTGTGCAATATGTTGTTCCACAGGCTCTGTTGACTCAGGTTGACTGTTGCGATTCTCAGGACGAACGGTGCGGCTGCCTCTTCTCTTGCTCCCTCCATGATGTGGTGCCTGTGCCGCCCACTCGGTCAGTCTCCAAGGTGTGTTCGTCGTGCTCTGCCTGCTCGCTGTCACCAGTCTGCCGTTCGAGTTCCTGCGTTTCTGCTGCTTTGTGTTCTTGGTGGTGGACGATCCGAGTCGAAATGCCTTCCTGTTTCGTGCCTGGCAGTTCTTCCGGAAAAGACAAGTCGCTGTCCAAAATCAGTTATTTTCGACCTCCAAAAAGTCCTGAACTTTTTGAGAAATGGCAAAAAGCAATTCCTCGAAAAGATTTAGCCCTTTCGAACAAATCGTACATTTGCGAGAAGCACTTTTCATCAAGTTAAATCAGAACAAGTGATCAATTTGTTGTTGCTGGCGAAAAAGTAGAACTGCCGCGGGGCAAGCCAAAACTGGCAAAAGACGCAGTGCCGCATGTGTTTCCAAATCTGCCGTCATATATCTCCAAACATTCTCCAAAGAAAAGGAAGTCTTCGGCTCAAAGAAAACGAGATGAGTCAGCAAGCATTCGTGACTCGAAAAAAGCAAAGACATTTTCGCAAGTTGCCGTTTCTGATGACACGCCAAAGGAACCGTCGACACCCACCTTCCCAGTTTTGGATGGTCCCAGTTTTGGTCAAGGGAGAAGTATCTCTGACCACAGCTATTCTTCGAAATCGTGCGAAGTTCAAGTGCTTTTGCAAGAATTGGAAAAGGTCAAACGTGTCCTTCAGAGTGCAGAAAACAAGCTAACTGAGGCCAAAGTCGAAAATGACGCTTTGGTCCAGGAAATTCGGTAATTGCAAAATTAACGCCTTGAATGCAAATGCCGAGCGATCAGTGGCTTGCCTAGCAAAGAGCAAATCGTTGTGAACATGTTTCTGAAGAAGCAATCCGCAAAAAGTGCATCTGGAATGCGCTACGAAGATGAGTTTCTTCTTGACTGCGTGCTTTTCAATAAAAATCTCCAAAAGGCTACAGACATTGTGGCAGCCGCGGCCCATCAGCGAACACGTCATATAATGTCACACAAAACGGCTGCATGGCCACAGACTGCATAATATTCCATTTGTGCGGTTACTTGGTGAAAAAAGCTGAGTCTTTCACTGATTGCGCCCCATGCTTAGCATCGCTTTCAGCCAAACCAACTGATTCGGAGACTGTTTCTTTGCTCACAAAAATAAAGGAATACAAACCAGACAAGGAAAGTCTCTAGTACTCCAACGTGCCACTTTTCAACGTAATGAAGCAAATTGAATTGTCTATCGCCGCTAAACTGACCAGTGTCGACTCTCTGTGGTGTGACGTGATTCACGATGCTATTGATAGCATCAGCATGAGCGAAATTGAAGCTGGAAAAATCGGCTGCACTCTCGAACATTCCATGGCTTTGCTGCCGAAGCTCGCCATGTTTTACATTCAGTGCAGATTTTTCGTCAAGACAAAGCAACTCTGCAAGAAACTGAATGCCGAGAAAAGGGCAAAAACGGCGAGGAAACTCTCAAAAGTATCTGGAAAGTGATTCAGGTCAGCCGAACTCAAAAAGACATTTTTAAATTTTTGTAAACGTTTTTTTTCTCTGACGCAGCGCAGACGATCCAAGAAAATCGATTTCTGCGAGTAAATTGCACGTTCATGTCCACTTTCCATTTCCGCTTTCCAAAAATATAAATTTCGTGAAAATCGGCCGGATGGTTTTCAAAATAATGCCAAAAATGTAAAGTCTCCTCCGTGAAAACTTTATATGCAGCGTGCGAAAAGGAACAAAGCGGCCAGCGTGTTGCGATGCTAGCGACAATGTGCGGCCAAACGCAGGCAACTCAGCGACCACCGAAGCTGTTCAACTTCATCATCTATGGCTACGGGCTTGTGATTAAAAATCATGGACTTTACTCATGAACACGTTCCTTTTAACGGCTTTAAACGTTTCAAACTTCAAGAGGATGTAAGGAAGATCCACACCGATTTGATAGAAGTTCATGGCAATAGTTGTTCATATGACAGCATTGCCAGATGTATCCACCAATTCAGGGATGGTTGCTGTGACCTGAACGATGACCCTTGTCCAGGGCCCAGTAAAGAGCTCGTGAACGAACAAACAATTGCTGTTGTGGGAGTTCTGATTACTGGTGAACCACCTGTACCCATCCAGAACATCATCTCGGTATCGGATCTCAGTAATGGGACAATTTGCAGGATAATCCATGCCATCATCTAAAAAATCTATGCCCAATGAATTGCACAAGTCCACAAGAATGGATTTGGCACATTTCTACTGCATGACAAATGTCACCCCTCACAAAACCGCTCAAGTTAGAGAATTCCTGGAGCAGAACAAAATTACCGAAATAAGCAATCTGCCATGCAGTCCAGACTTGGCTCCATTCCCAAAATTGAAATCTGCAATTGCTGGGAAGCCATATAGATGCATTCAAGGCCTGGCAAAAGTCGTTAATTCAGAGCTGTAAAGGATACACCCTGCTGAGTACCGCCAGCCATTCAAAAGTTGGATTTTTTGTTGAAACGATGTGTCGATGTCAAAGGAGAGTACTTTGAAGGAATAAGATCAAAAAATGTATGAACTACCCATATTTCTCTAATTCCTGGACCTGTTTGCACGAAAGCTGGAGTGACCTACGTACACCCGTGTTCTGAAGAGAATCGGAGATTTTTTGTTGTTTTGCAGCAAATTATGGTTGCCGGCTCGGTTGATCATTATCTGCTCGCTTTTCAAATGATTTATTTTTGATCACCAGAAGCGATATGAGACTGCAGGAAAGCAAGTTTCAGCAATTAGCTCGCTCTTATGCATGCGCAAGATTCAGCCATCCTGGTTAAATTAGTGCGGCTGTTGCTGTCGTTTTCAGATTGAATGAGAGGTGCACCAACATGTTCACCCCTGGCACACACAATCAAACTGGCCAGAGTGGGACATTCAAATTTCAGGTTCAAAAAAGATCATTCCAAACTGATTTGACATACCGATTACTCATTTTTGTCAAACGGGTGAGCAGTCAAGCTGGTGGTTGAGAAGTGGCCAGTTTTCACTCAGGCATTTCTCGGTCACCAGGAATTTGTTGTTGTGGCAGCAAAACTACTGTTCAAAAATAACAAATCGGACACTCAAAATTTGGCATGCTTTTAAACCCACGTGATGCAAATTCTGGCACATCAAATCGCTCAGAAACATGGGCCAGTGGGTCCAAAAACACGAAGTGGAGAAAAACAGAGTTCAAAAATTGTCATGCAAAAATGTGAAAAACCACATGCAAAGTTTTGCTGGAAAAACATGACTTCGATCTTTCTTGGATAACTTATCACACAAAGCAACAAGCATGAAATGGTTACCAGTATTGTATTCAGGAGATTCCAGCCCATGTTGCTCAGCAATACCACCAAAAATCTGTTTATTGTCCAAAAATCACAATTTTCAATGATACTGAACAGTTGTGTGTCGCCCAGGTTGGGAAAAGAATCTTTTTCTGCACCATTTGCAGCAAAAGTGACATTCTGTGATCAGTCCACAGCCCAACACTCCGGTTCACAATCTCACCAAGAATTGGCCTAAGTTTAGCTCGGATCAGATCAACTCCAAAAACAAACACTTCCCTTTGGCAACATTGTGTCATCCTTCACTTGGGCAATTAAAAAAGAAACACTTCTTTTTGGCAAATGGGAAGGAATTACAAAGCAGGAAACCAAAAGAAAATAAGCGTGAAATAAACAAAACTGCACTATCCGTTGCGTCAGTTTGCAGCTGTGAAACTGCAGGTGAAAAGGTCAGACACAGGAGAATGCTGAGAATTTCTTACTGACTGCACTGCTCTCGTCAAAGTACAGCGCAAATAACAAAATGCCACACCATACACATAGCTTCACTGAATTTGTTTAAGTAAAGCACGGGTGTGACCACATATTATGATGACAAATATGACACACAATTACAGATTTCAATGGCAAAAGAAGGCCGGGCAGTGGGCACCTCAGCCTGTCGTTTCTTACAGGTTTTTCACCAAATCGAGGAAGTCCAAAACATTTGCCCAGTTCATTCGTAGTGAATGAATGACTAAGGTATAACGAAACTTTAAAAGCTTATCAAAATAACATTCCACAATGACGAGATGATCCAGTTATTTGCGATGAAAGTTTCCGTTCATACTCGTTGGAAACCCGGCATTTCCCGTAGTGGAAGAATGGCTTCACTCTTCATAATTGCCACGGTGAGCCTATGCAAAACTCCAAAAAATGTTGTTGCTGAGTAATTTTCACATGGAATGTTTTAACCAGTCACTCAGAAGAAACAAACATGTTTAAACGACATTCAACGTACCTTCCCCACTTCAAAAATAAACCCAAAGCAGAGACTTACGGCGGCGAGATCCAGTTGACAGGTAACTTTACCTCCTATGGAAGTTACCGACAGGTAACTTTACCTCCTAGGCAAGCAATGTTAAACTGCCATCTGCTATACCTCAGAGGTATAACAGATGGCACTTTTAACATTGCTTACCCCGGAGGTAAAGTTACCTGTCGACTGGATCTTCCTGCCTTTAGTGGTGCATGAAAACTGTGATTGCTGGTCTCGATGCAGACACAGGGT
>JASGXE010006775.1:0-19624 GCA_030068105.1 Sinentomon sp. SZTP_YWyxl | reverse complement strand
AACCCCGGTCAGAGTCTTCTTTCCTTCTGATTACATAATATGCCAGGTCGTCGAGACTGTCTCAGTCTGAATGAATTGCCGGCACGTGACCTCAGTCGCGAAAATCTGACCTCTTAGAAAATAGTCCACGGACGTTTTTCGTTAATTTCTTTGCGTAAGACCGTAATTTTTGGCCGCAAAAGTAAAAAAAACGCTGCCCGCCATAAATTTTGCGGCAGTTCATTTCTACAACTCAGGCAACATTTTGAACATAACATGATGTGCCGAAAAGCACATGACATTAGTGTTTGGCGTGATACATTGAAGGACCAGTATTTGTCTGCTCGTATTTGAAATTTCTGTTTTGTTAAAAGAATTTAGGCGGACCCGTTGTATTATTACGGAGATGCGCTCCCCCAGTGCATGACCGTCAGAACAAGAACAGTATGGTAAGGGGCAGAATTAATGTATTCAGTTTGCAAAAATGCAGCAATACACCACGTTTTGCGCAAATAATTTCCTGTGATTCTTCTTTCAGATTCGTTTTCTCAATGCTGGTCTTCTTGTTCTGTGCGGAGGGTTGTTGTCTGGAGGATCACTTATGATCTTTGGGTAAGTTCGTGTACCTATACCTGAATGGGCAATGAAATTTACGAACGTAATTGGAAACACCTATCAACACCATTTACATAAGTACTACCAGCAAGTACTAAACTGGGCAACGCTTTTGAACTTTTATTGCTGGTGTTTGTTGTTAGTTAAGCTGGTTTAACCAGACCTAGCCTTCCACAAATTATTTTGCATAACTTAGGCGAACTTAACCTCACCACCGACGCTATAACCTTTCTTAATTTAGGCTATAGCGTAACCCTAGCCTAACCTTCGCGAATTTATGCTAACTTATAGCCCTATACCAATCTTCAAATAATTTGAGCTAACTTATAACCTTCCGTAACTTTTCCATAATTTGACTTAATTTGACATTGCCAAACCTTCCATAATTTAGCCTAATTTAACTTATCCTAACCTAACCATAATTTAAGCTAATCTTCTCACCGAATATTCCAAAGCTAACCCTGCCTCCTAACCTTTTATAATTTAATCTAGCAAAATCTGAGTAAACATTCCATAATTCAAGCAATCGAAACTTACCAAACCTTCGTTTTACGCTAATTAACCTTACCCAACCTTCAAAACATTTAACTCACGTTACCCTTCGTAACCTTAATCCATGACTTTGCTAACTAACTTCTTTCCTAACGTTCCATAATTTAGGACGTATTAGCCTTACCCAACCTTCCATAAATTAAGCTAACTCATGCCTGCCTGACCTTCCCCAATTTAGGTTATATCCTCGGATACCTTCGGTGCATGATAGATAACTCAAACCTTTCATTAATATTCCATAATTTAGGCCAACCAAATTTGCCTTATAAATTTCCATAGTTTAAGTTACCTCAGCCTTACCCGATCTTCCACTATTTAGACTAACAACAACCAAAAAACGTTCCACAATTTAAGCTAAATAAATCTTGCTTGATATTCCCCAGTTTTAGCTAACTTATCCTTACCTAATTTCCATAATTAACCCACCCAACCTTCAATTATTTAGGGCAATTTATGCTTTCCTGCCATCATTCAGGCAAACGTATACCTATAACGTTCCATAATTTAAGCTGACTTACCTCACCTAATCTTCCACAGCTTCCCTAACATTCCATAATTTTAGCTGGCTTAACTTTACCTTGAAAAAAAAGCAAACTCAATCTTGCATAACCTTCCACAATTGAAGGAAACTAAACATTTCCTTATCTGCCATAAAGCTAACTTAACCTTACCCAACCATGCATATGCAATTTAGGCAAACTCAATCTCACCTAACCTTCATATTTTAAGCAAATTGACATTTTTCCTAATCTTCCAAAAGAAGCTAACTTAATCTTACCTATAACCTTCCATAACTTTAAACTTACTTGTCCTTACCTGACCTTCCATAATTTAGGCTAACGATAAGCTTACCTAACCTTCCATAATGAAAGCCAACAACACAAGTTAACCGAACCTAACCCTTCCAAATTTAAATCATGATCACTAACGCATATGGTCTTCTCATGAGGGGGTATAGGCATTCGAAACTGGAAGCAAAAAGCCTTCAGTTGTGGAAGAGCTAAGATTCTGGCAATTGCAAGTGGCGGGTAAGCTCCGAACCCATTTATATGCCTGTTGCCATGAAAATGCCGAATTCGATATACTCGAACTCGTAATCCATTGGATAAAATGCCATTTTGATAAACCAAGCATGGACATACACAATCAGCTCAGCTGTTCTTAATACATTTGTGCGGTGATATGCGTTATTGAGTTGCCATCTGTGCGTTATTCACCGGAACTAAATCTTTCGTGAAACACGCAGGAGAATGGGAAAAGGCGAAACCCCTACTCTTCTACTGTGACCATAGCATGGACATACACAATCAGCTGTTCTCTCGTAAATTTGCGCGGTGTTCTGCGTCAACCTGCAAGGACATTGCTTAAATATTGGAGTCCCTGAGCGATAGGTAAGGTTTATTGATGAACAACTGCACACTGCTGGAGACACTGGCAGATCTTCTCTGTACTGGCGGGAGATCTTAGGATGCTGTGGACTGCGACCTCAATCCTTTCTTGAAAGGTATTTGGCTGGCTCAGTTTGTGAACGTGTTCCCAGATATTATCCCAAAAGAAAGAAATCCATGGGGGTAATTAACGAACCGGATTTCAAATTCGGGATTTCCAAAAACGTGAAAACCGAGCCACAAAAAGCGGGAAAAACCACTTGGCCCTAGGGTGGGAAGAAGGCTTGGGAAATATTGGAGGGTTAGGTTAGGTTAGGTTGGTTAGCTAAGGTAAGGTTAGCTTTATTTTGCTTTTTTGTCCACGCTCAAATCGGGATATCCCCAGATTCGTGTTTGTATAGATTAATAAAATACGCATCCGGGAACCGAACCGGCATTTCAATGACGGGCATGGCTGTCAGAAGAAACCGTCAAAACAAAGAGGGTAAGTCAGATCAAGTTGGGAAAAGATAGGTCCAGCTGGTTTGCCCCTGGGGTCGGAAGAATTGCGACTTCGGTACAAATGTCAGGGGAAATCTCAATTTCCGCAAGAAGCCATATCGAATGATGCGGGCTGTCGACGAAAATCGCGAGAAACTCGTTATTTTCTGTCGAACATCCCCGGAATTCAAAATGTCTGGACCCCTTCTCTCCACCTAATGAAAGAATGTTTCTGCTGTTCGAATGCCAGCGCCATGGGTAGCGAGCCAGTCAGGGTTTAAAGAATATCTCCGGAACAACCGAACAAAGGCCATGGAAATTGGCTTCCAAGCGGAATTTACAAACCGAATTATATTTCCCCGGCATTTATTCCGAGGTATTATTATTCCGGGGTATAAAACTGCGTTGTATCACATCCCAGTCCTGGCATTAGCTATAATGCATTAGCACAGTGAAAATGTTTTTGTGCGTGGAGATAGATTCGGTGATTTTGTTTCAATGCAACTGAATTTTTTTAATGCCAAAGATTTTGAATCCTGTAGCCAATCCATGGTTCAGTGCGAGGAATGCCTGCATGTGTTGCACTGGCCGAAACAAATCTGCGATTCCATCACGGGATCAGAGCATGCATGGAAATATCTGGAATGTCTTTTTTGCCGCCTGTTTGGTTTTTTTTTCGGAAAAAAGAATGCCAAGAATCTTTCCCATGTTGCTACCTCAGGAAGACATAAAATGTTTGTTTGAAACAGAAGATGAAAAGAAAATTTTGCTATCTGCGTTATGGAGTACAATACGTTGCAAAAAACCTGTTACATATACCTACAGGGGGAATGGGAGATGATGATTTTCCATTTGCAAAATACTTGTTACACGTATTGGCTTAGATGGGACAACAAACCAAACAAGAATCTTTAAATGATCGACGTGATAATGACAGCATAATGCTTCTTGTTTGGTTTGTTGTCCCATCTAAGCCAATACGTGTAACAAGTATTTTGCAAATGGAAATCATCATATCCCATCCCCCCTGTATATGTAACAGGTTTTTTGCAACGTACTGTACTTCTGCTAACTCGAACCCTTTGGATTGGTTCTGGTTCGGGTGGGAAAATTCGCAATGCTCAATTCAACATTTGGATTTGGGTGCATCTTCCCAACAATGTGACATGGAAAACGTGTTGCATGTAGAAATCAAAATTCGTCGCAAGGCTATCCATGGAATTGGTGAGAGTCGTCTGATTCACCCATGCGTATACGGCTGCTTACCAGTTCTTCAAAATATCTTTTCAATGATCATTGTTTCAATTCAAACTCCGTTGAAATATTGTCCATGAGTTATTATCATGAAAAATCACTTCCTGGCCGATAAAATGGAACAGTGCAAAGGGCCCATTGTTTGCCGACAGATAAAAACTGTTGCCAAATTCATGTTTCGAGGCTGCATCCATTCTTCTATATGTCCTACACAATCTAATCTTTATCGGCAGTCGGCGACCTGGTTTCTCAACTGAATCGTATAATCAATTGTGATTGGGTCCATGAGCGTCACGGCGCAGTTCGATGTTCTGAGAAGAGCATAATGATATAAGGATGCCCGTGTTCTCCATTGAGACACACAACGATGGCAAAACAACAGTCCGGCACCTCCCGGAAGCCAGTTTGCAAACCCTGCCGCGACTTTAGATGGCAAGCCGGGGCCCCCAACGAGCATTGTTTTTTCCTGGAGGGGATAGAGTTTAGGTCAGGTTCAGATAGCTTTTAGGTAAGAAAAAAATATTTTTTCTTGCGTGCCCTGTAACAGGGCCCCAGTCGAGCATTCTTGCACAAAACGCTCTCTGCCATCCAAAATCGCGGCATGGTTTGTAAAACTCCTCCAGGATGGGCATTGGATTGGGACAAATGCATTAGAGTTTCAACTTACGAAGGTCCAGTTACTCCAGTTTGGTTCAGATCATTCGGAAGGCGTTTTTTAAATTATGAATTTCCTGGAAGTATGTTTAGCAGGGAGGCGCTTGCTCCAAAAGCCTGCCATGTCAGCACCAGCGTGATAGCTCGCAGGAGACAGGCTTCGAGATGAGGAATGTGCGGCTTCTGGGAAGTTTCGGGAGCCTTTGAAAAGCCATCGTGGGGCGGAAACATCTGGCCGCCAACCGGGGAAACGTGCAGTGACTGGGGGCGCGGTCACATTTCGACTGTTCAAATTCACTGCTGCAGTCATGGCAGAGAATGGCGTGCGCGGAGGCGTTTCAACGCGTAAAAAAAGCTTGAAGATGATATTGAAGTTTTTGCGCTCTAAATCTCCGCCGGAATACGTGAAAAAATCTTCAAACAAATCCGTTTTTCATTTGACTATGTTATTCATAGGTTCTTGCAATATGTCGACGGACATGCAGAGTTCATCGGGTTTTCCCTGGCCCTCAGGATTCTTGCCGGAGCCGGTGAAGCGGCCTTCTTCACAGCTTGCTATGCCAGGGTGGTCGAAGAGTTTCCTGACAACATGACAACTGCAACCGTAAGTTGTTGTTCGAATAAATCCTTCATTTCAAGCAGCATTCTGCACGGTATCATCATTGACCATGGGCATCGAGGGAAATCCTGTCCGAAATCAAACAGTTGTTTTAGTTCTGCTATGTGTTTTGAGTTTCAAAGATTACTTGGAATATAAGGAGTAAAAACATCATTTTCTTCGTCTTCCGTTCCGCCGCACTCTATGTGCGCTGTTTCTGGAAAGCGGACTCTACTGTACCCCAAGCCCAACCGCCCCAACCCAAACTATCACAGCTCGGTCCCACAAAAAAAGGCAAGAGAAATGTGTTTTCGAGTCTGTTTCAGGTCTGCAAAGTGCTTTGGACTTTAAAGAGTTGGTTCGTGGTACAACATCGTCTTATGCATCCTTTTAGTAACCGCGAGTGCGCTCTTTGTGGAAAAGGACCTTGAAATCCAAGCCACCATGCAGTGCCTGAGCAATTTTCCGTGTTCCACAGGCGATTCTCGTCCTATGACCAGGGGCGTATTATCAATGACGCACAGGACGCAGATGCGTCAGGGCGCATGCCCAAAAGGGGCGCGAAAAACCACCGCGCGACCGACCTCGTGTTTCGTTTTCGTTTTGGCTTCCACTGAAACTGAGACTGACTTTCAGTGAATTGGGTTCTTGGGTTGGGCACGCACGGGCAGACAAGATGCTGCAGCCCGCCACTCGCCAGGCAGTGCACTGCGGTCTACCTGCACATCGTTGCTCTTTTGTTGTTCTCACCCTGGAAAGGGGCAGGTTCAGCCAAATCAAGTTCAGCCGAAGAAGAGCTATCTCCAAGTGCCTATTTCAGAACAAACACTTTCTATATGATTCTTGACAACATGGCTGGTGCATTGAAACACCGCAGAGAAGCGTACAATCTTCTGTACCAGAGATTCGGCTTCTTGTTTAATTTGACGCTCCTGACTGCAGGTGAAATTCAGGGGCATGGCAAAAAGCTCAAAGATTGTTATCACGCTGACGTTGATGAAACTTTGCCAAATGAACTGGTTCACTTTTCTGAATTTATGAAATTGCAAACAGATCAGTCTCCTTCTAACATGCTCATCCTAATTCGAAAAAAAAACCTACAATGTGTTTATCCAAATGTCGATGTCGTTCTCAGAATATATTTTTGTAATTTTTCGACAAATTCTACTGGAGAAAGATCTTTCTCAAAACTCGGCAGAATAAAGTCTGAATTAAGGTCTTTAATGAAGCAACAAAGAATGTCCGGATTGTCTTTGCTGTGAATTGAAAGTGATTATGTTGAAAAGTTATGTTTTGATGACATAAGAAGGAAATTTGCTGAATCAAAAACAAGAAAAAAAAGGCATTTTAATGCATAGAATAAGGCATTTTTGTGCATAAATATATTAGTAGTGCTTGTCAATTTGTCATGTGATCTTTGAATCCGTTGTTTTTCTTTGTTTTTTTTTTTTATTTAACTTCATCGTCTTCATCATGGGCTTGAGTCGGAGGTCAAAATTGGCCATGGGGCGAGGGCGACATTTCATTTTGTGCTTCAGGGCGCAAAAAACCTTAATCCGCCCCTGCCTATGACTCTGAATTCCCATACACAATACCTCTTCATATTCCAAAGCCAACGGTCAAACTCACCACACTTATATTGTTTTGATTTTGGACGCAAAAGATAGACATGCCATAAAGATGGCGGGTTTGAAAGCCGGTTCACAAATACTCCTTTGCAAAATCAACCCCCCCCCAAGGACGGAGCCGAAACACAGGCTATGTGTGTACGAATTTTCACAACTCCTTTTTTGGGGTCACACAGTCATTTAAAACAGTGCAAGATTCTCCGCAGGTTGTCGTGTGAGCGCTGTGAAATTCGTGGCAGAGCGGATATGACTTTTTATGGGCTGTTAGCAACAGGCGAGCAAATCCTGCCGTCTCAAACTGTCAACAAGTTCGTCCAATCTGGACGTTTTTATCGATTAAGCACGAAATATTTTTTTTTTATTTTTGAACTGAAACACGAATAACCATTCTAAGTCAAACATTTTATTGTGTGTATACTGTTATTTTTTCAGGCTGTGTTGGAAGCGTTTTATGGGGTCGGTCACATTGCCGGGCCACTTTTCGGAGGATTACTGTACAATGTAAGTGTTGACCCTGAAAATAAGTAGAAAGTGACTTGTGCATGTGGAAAGTTTCTGGCCCAACAATTTTCAAATAATGTGGTGGAATATTCCCACAACCAATTTCCTCCATCGGGCAAATCACTCGTATTTTCCATTGCCACGAAACTCAATATTTTCCTCTGATTGTTCAAGCCTGTACATTACCCGCCAAAATTATTCGAATATTCGTGTTCATCACATGGGTCATTCAGCAGAAATGCCAAAACGTGCGCTGAAGAACACATGACGTTCGTGCAACGTGTAAAACAACACAAAGCTCTGTTGAATGGATGGTCCCTTGTGTTAATTTGATCTTTGGAATTCCCCCCATTTTCGAAGATTTTTAGCGAATTTCTCATTTCTTTTTCCACTCATTGTTTTTCCACGAACCCGCACTCATTTCTTTTTCCACCCATTTTTCCACCCATTTCCTTTTCACGAACATACTCATTTCTTTTTCCTACCATTTCTTTTCCACGAACAGGCTGGGATGGAAGTTTCCTATCAAAATATCTTTGGAACATTTTCTAAACGCGTAATGTTCTTGGATCAGTATATTCCTGTCACAGATTTGGAACACGGTTTTGTTTGCATTTGGTAGGTGCAGGGAGGTTTTTTATGCCACCCTTCCCGCCGCCTGACAGTCAATCCTCTGCTTATTATGGGCGCAGGTATGGGTAGCGATTCCAAAGGCTTGTTTACCGCCGAATTCACCGCATCTCGAAATCGGCGCCTCCGCATCTACTCTATATTCATGAAAAGTGGCTTTTTTCTCGATCTATTTGAATTTTCGCTTCCATATACTGGTACCATTTACCCGTACTCAAGACATGCACTTGGGTCAACGAAGAGGGTGTTCCGCATAAAGAATTGTGGGTTGGGTCAGGTTAGATTTTGGGTATAAGGTTAGGTTCAGGTTAGGTTACATCAAGTAACTAGGTTAGAAGTTTGGTAACATCAAGTGCATCAAGTTAGGTTAGATCAAGTTATTTTTATTGACTTTCTTCTGTCTTATCTGACCTAAGCAAACCAACATAGAGAGACAGATCTCTGGTTTTTGTTCTGATCCTTGGCAATTTGATATGCACGCCTGGAAGACATACCTGATTTTCTGTAACACTATTTTTCAATTTCCAATATTTGCGCAACAATATACACTTTTTGTGATGTTTCCCATTTCTGCATAGATTGGAGGCTTTATACTTCCGTTCGAAGTCGCTGGAAGCTTCCTGATCATCCTAGTGTTCAGCCTTTCGTGGTATTTGTCGCCTGAACCGTTGTCGAGGCGGGCAAGCAACGGTCAAAACAACTTCGATGACGAGAGCCGACAGTCGTTGCTCCAACAGACTGACGACTCATCGCGAGTTAGGCGTAAGTTTTCTCCAAATTTCATGCAAAATGTCATCCGTGACGGATTGAATGTTGTTGCGGCGGAATTAATGTACCTATTCATATTATTATTACATACTCATACATGTGGGTTATTCTCATTTAACTCTTGCCTCCAAATTTTTTTATTTATTTTTACTCTTATGCAGGCGGTAGAAATTAAAGCGTCAGATTGCAACAAGGCTTTCTACTGGTGCCAGATTTTAGCCTCGCGTGTGTAAAATTTAAAAGAGAATCTGAACAGTCGCAATTTTTCACATGTATGAGAAGATTTCTGCCACCAAAATACATTTGTTTATTTTTCCATTTAACTGTTCATTGCGAAACTTTACGTGTATTTCCCTTGATTACTTTTTACTCTTATGATGCAGTCATTGGAAATTAAAAAAAAAAAACAGATTATTCTCGGGGGTGTCAGATTTTGACTTCAGTTATAAAAGAGGATCTTTAATTTCTACAGCATTGATCACCTGATTAAACCTCCACAATCACACTTTTTACTGCATCCATAACCACATAATTCCATCATCACTATATACAGGAATACCAAATTATTTTTCTATTTTTTTCGTCGAACAGCCACTCTCATCAGCATTTCGCTAGTCCCACGTATCTCATTATCAACGGTGACTATCATTGTTAGCACCTTTGGATATGGATTCATATCGGCTACCATGGAACCTCATGTTAGAGTACAGGTTGGTTGTGTTGGTTCAGATTTTAAAAATTTATATTTCATTTGAATCTTCATTACTTAAAGTCTAATGAATCAAATTTTGCTATTTCATCTCAAATATAGGTAGGTAGGTACCAAGAGCCATTTCATATATGCAATATGTTCCATGTCACTTACTTCGTAATATGCCAAAATCCTGCATTGGTTGGCCTGCACTTGCCTCAACAGAACGTTTCCCACTGCAGCTGCAAAACATCATGACATCTCGTGCTGTAAGCCGTGATGTTGCATCAAGCCGTAGCCTGAAATTTCTTCTGCGCGTAACTTTAGGTTGATTCTCACGGTCCAGAATTTTTCTGTTGAAGAAAAATCATCAATTGCTGTCTTCATGCGCACGTTTTCCCACTTTGGGTACCTAAGAGATCTTTTTTTTTCAATTTTTCGTCGATAAAATTAAAAGAGTCACTGAAAAGAGTCACTTCAACGCAGACCGGAAAACATTAAAAAAAACGTGAAAAACATTAAAAAAATTTAGACAAAGCAACGAAGCCTTGATGTTGTTCTTTGTCGAACATTAAACATTAATTTTGTCAATTTAAAGGAAAGGTTATAGTGGTTAAGTTAGTTTTAAAAAATAAAAACAAAAATAACCGTTTAAAAATTAAAACGAAGAGAATGACGCATCATAAAACTGTCCTCGAATTGTTAGTTGGAGGAGTAATGATTGTGAACAAGAGAATGGTGTGCTATTTCAACACCCTGTACCACGTGAATTTGATTGTCCCCTCTACTTAAAGTACTTAGATTGTTCACTCTTGAACACTTCTGCATGTGAAGTGGATTGTCTCCGAAGTGACACAAAACGACTGTCATCTGAGGTCGTTTGTTGCTGCAAAGTGCATCGACCTCCCGCCTTTTTTGCGCTATGCATCCGGATGACAATGAATTCCGTCATCGGGTACCTATTCGTATTGCTATGCGTATAACCAAATGATACCGCCGTTTTTTTTTTCAGCTCAACATGAATCCTGGCGACGTGGCGTTGCTATTCTTCTGCGGTGGTCTCTTCTATGCTATCACGGCAACTGCCTGGGGTCGATTTTGCGACGCTGGATTACCGCCCAAATTCGCCATGTTCCTAGCCACGTTTTTCTCCACCATTTGCTTCCTCCTCGTTGGTCCTGTGAGCTTCATACCAGGAAAACTGTGAGTTGAATTTTTCTGTCTAACGATTACAACGAAAAAATGTCTGGCTTAACTAATTGAAAATAAATAATTTAAAAAGTGAACAAAAATAAATAATTATAAACATAAAAAATGTAACCTCTCTAAAATTGAAACGGTTTCTATTCGTGAACACATTTGCAAGATAAATTACATAAGTTTATATCCTTGGACAGTTGTATGGAAAGTTGTTACTGGAACCAGTGATTTCCGCATCACAAGTGAATGGATTGTGTGCTGCCGGGGTTTCATAGAAAAAGGTTGTTCTTCCTGTGAGGCATAGTTCAATGAACCGGTTCAGGACCACGTCTAATGACATTGGCAGCAAATAAAAGTTCGTGGGTATAAAAAGGACCGCTGTGATACAGCAGGCACCAGTTGCCTCCCAGATGATGACGAGGAACAACAGCCGTCATTGCTGGCTCGCTGCAGTTGGCTTGCCCCATCTGCGAGGGCAGTGCAGTGCTGGGCTCAGTCTCTCACAGGAGAAGTAGCGTTTTTAATTTGAGTTGCATCGGAGATGTCGGTGATTTCGGATGTAAACAGATCTTCCACCACAGAAAAGTTCCTGGGTGATATCCAAGGATCAAAAGTTTGAAAGAGTTTCTACAGTAACTCAACTTTGTTGGCATGCCAACACAATCTGTGTTGTATACAGGGTGTAACATCTAAGTCACTAAAAAACCATGCCAGGCGATTCTGCATGCTTGTACGAATCGAAGTTGTTCAGTGACAAAATTTGCTCCGACCCTCCATTTCCGAGATATGGGCCCCCAAAGTACCCAAAATGCACTTTTTCCGAGACCTCTAAGGTTGATTTTGGTGTCTGTCAGTCCCCAAAATTTGTGAGTGGCTTCTCCACAGCAATCTCTCTCGAAAAGATGTGCTCCGATGCCGCATTTTCCAGATATGGGCTCCCCAAAAATTGCAAATTTGCAGGGACGGAAGTTCCAAGAAGGCCATTTTTCAGCTTTATCTCATTTCAGTGTTTTGGGTGCCAAGAAGCTGAAATGTGCTATCCCTGCATGACCATGGACCGCTGCATTGTCCTGATGCCGATTTTCAGAAAAAAGTGGACACAAGTGGATAGTTCTGCTCCCCATGCAACACCACTAAAATCCAGGAAATCAACAATTTTAGGTGCTCGCCTCTGGGTGGATAACTACCCATTTGTCTCCACTTTCTCCAGTCAATCGGCATCGGTAAATTGTAGCCATCCATGATGATGCTAGGCAAACACATCTCAGCTGCTTGGAAACCTAAACACTGAAATGAGATAAAGCTGAAAAATGGCCTACTTGGAATTTCCGTCCCTTCAACTTGGCGATTTTTGGGGAGCCCATATCTGGAAAATGGGGCATCGGAGCACATTTGTCCACTGAATCTTTTCGATAGTGATTGCTGAGAAGAACCCACTCACAAATTTTGGGGACTGTACAGACACCACAATCAACCCCAGAGGTCCCCGAAAAAGTGCATTTTGGGTACTTTGGGGGCCCATATCTCGGAAATGGGGGGTCGGAGCAAATTTTGTCACAGGACAACTTCGATTCGTACAAGCATGTAGAATCGCCTGGCATGGTTTTTTAGTGACTTAGATGTTACACCCTGTATTTTCCGCGGCACTTTTTGTGGTTACCGCGGCACTTTTCATGAAAAATTTCGGTGCTTTGGAGGTACTTTTTTGCCATTACACAGTTCTTTTATCATATCGCTGCAAAAAAATTCTTGCCGAGACATTCACAGTTCAGACGATTAAATACCAATGGAATCACTGGTTTGTTGCGTTGTCAGCGATTATGGTTGTCAAGAACATGAACATGCACGCTGACATAAAATTTCGGGATAAGTCATTTATGCGGGGGGGACACAATTGCATGATAGCAGGGAAACATTTTCAGAAAACAGCAGTACCCTTAGCCGTGCAATTGTGTCCCCCCTTTGGCCCAGCATACGGCACAGGGTGCGCCTTATTTCTCTGGAGGATAGGTAGTCGGTTGAGATAGGTTAGGCGCTTTGGATAGGTCAAGTAAGTCGGGTTAGGTTCGGTTAGATCGTTAGGTTAGGGTAGGTTAGATTAGGTTAGGTTAGGTAAGGTTGGGTTAGGTTAGGTCAGATTAGGGTTCTCTGTGTAGTGTACCTTTACTTAAAACAACCTCTTAAAACAACCTATATAACAACCAAATGAACCTTTACTTAAAACAACCTCGACCGATTCTAATCCAATCTGACCAAACCTGACCTGATCTCCCAGCGCGAGTTTAAACCGACGAAACCCCATGATTTGCTCAGCCCGCAATGCGAGATACAGAATAAGAAAGAAATAATGCAGGCAGTTGGGCCTATAGCAACGAAAATGCAAAAGAAAACCGTTTGAGGAGAACACAGTTGCACGACAGAGAAAAGGCACACCCTGTACCGTCTGCAGGAGCCAAAGGGGGGACACAATTGCACGACAAAGAGTACTGCTTCTTTCTGAAAATGTTTCCCTGTTGCCGTGAAATTGTGTCCCCCCTCACTTATAAATGACATAACCCAAAATTTCAAACCACTCAAACCCGCCGCAATGTGTTGAACAGTTGGCCTGAAAACGTGTCTGCATGCAGCACTGTGTTAATTTTTCCCGTTAAGTAATCGTTCAATGTTCAAAATTGTTCAAAATTGCCATTTAATCAATCAATTTTCGATGCAGAATAATTGTATAGTAAAGTCTCGCGGACGAATATATGCCGACGTAACAGAAGTCTCAAATCCGTTAAACAACGAAATATTAAAACATGAAACGATGTGCGAGCAATCTTGTAAAAGCAATCGTCGGACTTTAAAACACCATTGATATTCTGGCGTTCATTTTGCCTTCTACTAAAGCAGGTGTCACGAAATCCTCAAATATTTATGGTTTCAGGAATCTCTGGATGATAATAACATCAATGACAGCATTCGGGATTGGAATGGCAGGCCAGATTGTCACGTCTTTCAACAACGCTGTCAAAGAAGCCATGTAAGTCCAGCAGAATACTGAAGAACTGCTGTTACGTTGTTCCGTAACTTTCCAAGAGTAGGGTAAAAGCTCTGCCATGAAATGTGAGTTATTGAGCCCGCAACTGGCAAGAGCGCATATCCGCTATGACTCTGACGATGTGGCTGCGAAAAGGGCAACGAAGGCAAGCCGTTCTTAGCTGGTAATTTGATAAAGTTAGCAAGGGGCAAGCGTGATCAGTTGAAATCTGAACTATAATTCTATCGTACTGCAGTTTAGATGGGTAGAGTTCTGGGACTCAGACCCCCGCCGATTTTGTGCAAAAATGGGATACATCACTGGGGAAAACAAAGTACCTGCGAGTGGCGTTCCAAAAGTAATGTTACTGATGTTTCCTGTAATCCTTGTATTTTCACTAACCTATTGAACCTTTTAGGAAGCCGCATTCACCTGATTTTGCACCCTCTATGACTGTCACTTTATATTATTACATTCAATACACAGCAAAATTGAATTGTCGCACTTGTTTCCATCATTAAAACGAGAAATCAGGAGAAATCGATTTTCGACCGATGAGGTACAAAGGTACAGTCAATACGTGGTTCGCAATAAAGCATGAGACATTCTACTTCAATGGCTTGGAGAAGTTATTTCACAGATGGAACAAGTGTGTCAATTTGGGAGGCGACGAGACTGAAAACAAGAACATGTTCAAGGACATTACTTTTGAAACGCCCCTCGTATTTGTTTTTCGCTTTGATTATCCATTTCAACTGATCTGTCCGATACACATTTCTCTTGTTTTCCATTGTAGAAAGAATGGTTTCACCAACGATCTCAATCTGTACGGTGTGATATCAGGCCTCTGGAATACGGCCTTCTGTTTCGGAGCCTTCGTTGGACCGACAATAGGCGGATTTTTGGTGGACAAGTACAATTTCAGGATTGCTTCAGTTTTGGCTTTTGCTATGAATGCCGTCATGGTGAGTCGGCTACTTGTCTAAAAACCGGGTTAATGAAAGGGCAAACGGTTTGCTATTTAAATCGGTTTAAATGGGATGCAAACGGTTTGAAAACAGTCTCGAAACGGGTTACAAGAGACAGAGAACCGAAGCCAACGAAAACATCCAAGTATGTGAAAACGTGCGTGAATAAACGAAAGAAATCCGGTGTAGTTGACGGATTTGAAAGAAAACCAGAATTTTTCCTGGAGAAAAGTGATTTCAGCATGTGCACCACGAACGTCAGAATCACAATGAAAAGACATGAATAAAGCCGGTTCCGTTCGTAACTTACAAAGACATAATTTGCGACGTGTGATATCTACATCGCCTGAGGAAAGGTCCACGTTCGAGGGACCGAAACGACGCAAGTTTTAAGTTACGACAAACGGAACCGGCTTTTTTCTTGTGGCTTTACCTTGAGAAAAATGAATGAATAACACGATAAGAAACCATGAAAGGGGTACTAAAGTGGATTCGAGTACGGAAAAGAAACAAAAACTCACCTTTTCATCAGTTTGACTGAGACGTTTTACCGACTGAAAATAAACAACAACATCTGAACATAACAACCAAAGTCTAAATACCACCAGAAACGTCTAAATACCATCGCCAACGTCTGAAAACGACCACCAATGTCTTGTCACCAATGTGACCAATATTTGTTCTCCGCACCACCTTGTGGACTCTCCAAGATTTTGGTGATTCTCATGCTCACAATACGTTTTTTAAATCATTTGATAGCATAACAGACCCAGTTAAAGATGTTGGATTTTCAGAAGCAATTCCGCGATGAAGAGGCATTTTGGTGAAAGATAGAACATGAACGAACGTTGCAAAGAGGATCACATCCGGTCGGAAGGATAATTTTAAAAGCAGACAGTTTCGTTTTTGCGACGAAGTTTGAAGTTTGAAAGCGACGAAGTTTTGTTAAGTTAAACAAACACCCCATCAAATGAGCACATTTTAGTGCCTCTGTGAGCTCCGGTCTGTGCAACCCGGCAGATGTGCCGGACTGGCGACAGCTGTTGTCAAGTCGGCATCTGAATTGTTTTTAGGATAGTAAGATTGCCTTTGTCTTCCATTCCTTTGAGAGAGATTGAAACTGCTTTAAAGTCAGACCATTGTTTTCAGGGCGGTTAAATCGGCTGTAAAAATCAGTCCATTATTGTCAGGGCGGTTAGATCGGCTGTAAAAATCAGTCCATTGTTGTCAGGGCGGTTACATCGGCTGTAAAAATCAGTCATTGTTGTCAGGGCGGTTACATCGGCTGTAAAAATCAGTCCATTGTTGTCAGGGCGGTTACATCGGCTGTAAAAATCAGTCCATTGTTGTCAGGGCGGTTAAATCGGCTGTAAAAATCAGTCCATTGTTGTCAGGGCGGTTACATCGGCTGTAAAAATCAGTCCATTGTTGTCAGGGCGGTTACATCGGCTGTAAAAATCAGTCCATTGTTGTCAGGGCGGTTACATCGGCTGTAAAAAATCAGTCCATTGTTGTCAGGGCGGTTACATCGGCTGTAAAAATCAGTCCATTGTTGTCAGGGCGGTTACATCGGCTGTAAAAACAGTCCATTGTTGTCAGGGCGGTTAGGGGTTTAATCGGCTGTAAAAATCAGTCCATTTTTGTCAGGGCGGTTACATCGGCTGTAAAAATCAGTCCATTGTTGTCAGGGCGGTTACATCGGCTATAAAAATCAGTACATTGTTGTCAGGCGGTTACATCGGCTGTAAAAATCAGTCCATTGTTGTCAGGGCGGTTACATCGGCTGTAAAAATCAGTCCATTGTTGTCAGGGCGGTTACATCGGCTGTAAAAATCAGTCCATTGTTGTCAGGGCGGTTAAATCGGATGTAAAAATCAGTCCATTGTAGTCAGGGCGATTACATCGGCTGTAAAAATCAGTCCATTGTTGTCAGGGCGGTTACATCGGCTGTAAAAATCAGTCCATTGTTGTCAGGGCGGTTACATCGGCTGTAAAAATCAGTCCATTGTTGTCAGGGCGGTTACATCGGCTGTAAAAATCAGTCCATTGTTTTCAGGGCGGTTACATCGGCTGTAAAAATCAGTCCATTGATTGTTAGGGCGGTTACATCGTGTAAAAATCAGTCCATTGTTGTCAGGGCGGTTACATCGGCTGTAAAAATCAGTCCATTGTTTTCAGGGCGGTTACATCGGCTGTAAAAATCAGTCCATTATTGTTAGGGCGGTTACATCAGTTGTAAAAATCAGTCCATTGTTGTCAGGGCGGTTACATCGGCTGTAAAAATCAGTCCATTGTTGTCAGGGCGGTTACATCGGCTGTAAAAATCAGTCCATTATTGTCAGGGCGGTTACATCGGCTGTAAAAATCAGTCCATTGTTGTCAGGGCGGTTACATCGGCTGTAAAAATCAGTCCATTGTTGTCAGGGCGGTTACATCGGCTGTAAAAATCAGTCCATTGTTGTCAGGGCGGTTACACCGGCTGTAAAAATCAGTCCATTGTTGTCAGGGCGGTTACTTCGGCTGTAAAAATCAGTCCATTGTTGTCAGGGCGGTTACATCGGCTGTAAAAATCAGTCCATTGTTGTCAGGGCGGTTACATCGGCTGTAAAAATCAGTGCATTGTTGTCAGGGCGGTTAAATCGGCTGTAAAAATCAGTCCATTGTTGTCAGGGTGGTTACATCGGCTGTAAAAATCAGTCCATTGTTGTCAGGGCGGTTACATCGGCTGTAAAAATCAGTCCATTGTTGTCAGGGCGGTTACATCGGCTGTAAAACTCAGTACATTGTTGTCAGGGCGGTTACATCGGCTGTAAAAGTCAGTCCATTGTTTTCAGGGCGGTTACATCGGCTGTAAAAATCAGTCCATTGTTGTCAGGGCGGTTACATCGGCTGTAAAAATCAGTCCATTATTGTCAGGGCGGTTACATCGGCTGTAAAAATCAGTCCATTGTTGTCAGGGCGGTTACATCGGCTGTAAAAATCAGTCCATTGTTGTCAGGGCGGTTACATCGGCTGTAAAAATCAGTCCATTATTGTCAGGGCGGTTATATCGGCTGTAAAAATCAGTCCATTGTTGTCAGGGCGGTTACATCGGCTGTAAAAATCAGTCCATTGTTGTCAGGGCGGTTAAATCGGATGTAAAAATCAGTCCATTGTTGTCAGGGCGGTTACATCGGCTGTAAAAATCAGTCCATTGTTGTCAGGGCGGTTACATCGGCTGTAAAAATCAGTCCATTGTTGTCAGGGCGGTTACATCGGCTGTAAAAATCAGTCCATTGTTGTCAGGGCGGTTACATCGGCTGTAAAAATCAGTCCATTGTTGTCAGGGCGGTTACATCGGCTGTAAAAATCAATCCATTGTTTTCAGGCTATAATTGCAACTCCAATTAAAGTCGGTCCATTGTTTTCGGGATGATTGCAACCGCTCCAAGGCCAGTTTATTATTTTTTATGGCTGTTGTGCTTGAAACACAGCTTTTCCGGATCCCAAGTCGTTGGTATATTAAGCCTGTTGTGCCTGAACCACAGGTTTGCCGGATCCATGTGTTGATAGGAAGTGTGCCTTAAGCACAACAGCTTCCTACCATTCATTTGGGATTCGGAAAAGCTGTTCTTTGGGCATAACAGCCATAAACATGGCCCTAGAAAACCTAACTCATCTTATTGTTTTTATATGGTTGCAGCTGTTCTAAAGCAAATAGTTTTTTTTTCAGAATGTCTGCAACTGTTTTTCAATACAGTCTGCTGCTTTTTCATATGGTAGCAGCTGTTCTGCCATAATGGTGTTTCAGGATGGCTGCAACTGTTTTTTAATGTTGTTTTTTTCTGTTGTTTTCAGTGCGGTTGCACTGTGTTTCTTTTGAGGTGCTTCCTTTCACTCGAATCTATTTCATCAGTATTTTTCTGCATTTTTGTTTCGCTCGCAGTTGTTGTTTTTCCACGACTAATGCACTGTTTTTATGGCTGTTGTTTTCATGACTATTTCAGCTGGTCGTTCTGATGATCTGGGTCATCTATGACGGTGAACTGGACTGCATCTGCCTCTCTTTCAGGCGAAAGAGGCAGGAATCGTTCGGCAGTAAGGGCATCTACGAGAGTGCTTACGAAAAGAAGAATGCCCTCGACCCGACGGGTTTATCGATCTGCAACAGCCTTGCCCTTTCGAGATCAGTTTAGAGTGGGAGCGACGCCAGCTTTGGAGCAGTAGTGAGAACACCAGCTGGGCCGAAAATATCGGTCATCTAGTCACGTGGGAAGCGCGCCGTTCTCATGCGCATGTCCATGAGCATGAGCCAAGGGTTCCCCGCTCGCTGAGCATATATCCTGGGCAGGTTGTCCGGGCCATGAAGCGAAATATCGCTCCATAGTGGATGGCAGGTGGATATGTGCCAGAGAACGCGTTTTGGTGCCCCAATTTGGGCCATTTTACCACCATTTTCTGCGATCTGTGAAACCATACACGAAAACTGTCGTGCTGTGACAGAGGAAAGAATTTCACTTTTGGATGCATTTAGCATTGCTCTGCCAAGACAGATTTTTCTGATGGCAAAGGGCAAAGAAAGTGTTGCCATCGGTATTTTGAAAGCTAAGCGTTACCTACACGGTATTTTGAAAACCGTAGGGCACACCTGGGTGTGAATTCACTGCTGTCTCGCGCTAATGGTTTCCTTTTCTGATATCGTTGGACATTTTTTACTGTT
>JASGXE010006774.1:0-19425 GCA_030068105.1 Sinentomon sp. SZTP_YWyxl | reverse complement strand
CGTTGTTATGATGGTGTGAAAATCTTTGCTAAAACAAATCAAAACTGTCGACTTTAGAGCAACATGACAGCTCACTTATTGATGCTCAGTTACTTATTTGACATTTTGTTTGTTTACCGAATCCTTGCTGCCATGTCTTCATTTTTCCTGTTTTAAAGCTTTTGTATGAGCTCTTTTCGTTTTTGCGTTTTGTTTTGCAGAATCAAACTATGATTAGGCAGGTAATGTTTTTTTATTTCGTGCCCCATGGTGTCTGAAACATGCCACCGACCTCTGCAAGTCTTTCCGACTTCGGTTAATTTTGTCTGGAGATGCCCATTGGCAATTAAATGACAGCCCAATTTTGGTTTGGTAACCATCATTGATATTTTCTGAGCGAGTCTGCACAAATTTCTTGCATTGCAGAAAGCTGACGAGATTCATGCGATTTGGTATTGCGCTATTTATTCCGCTGCCCAGCCTCATCAGTAAGGGTGCTTTTTAATTTCGCATACTTTCTGGCTCTCCTTGGAGATTTTATCCTAAAATGGGCTGTTCACACTGCAGCATTTTTGTTGTGACATCAGCTGTAATTACCCTGGTGGAAAGCTCTACTCAATGATCCCCTGTCCACCAGTGATCAGTAGCAAATTGAGAGGCAGAGGATGCTCTTTGTGGGGTAAGGGACCAGGCGGGTGCAGAAAGTTTGAAATGTATCCAGAAGTGTGTTGGATCTGGGAAAGCTCCCTCAGGTTGAATTCCAAGGGGCCGAGCTCCTTGCAGTGGGCTTTTGAGTGGGGTCCTATCATCCAAACCAAGGCGATGTTAAAAATGCAGATACCTGGAAGTGACTTCATGGACTTCTGAAGTCTGTTCCTGTGTTCTCATTGCGATTTGTCTGCGTTTTTGTGCCTGAGCTGGTTTTGTGGTGCATTTGTAGCTCTTCCAGGGCATTTGCAGCTCTTCCAGGGCATTTGCAGCAGTTGTTGGGCGTTTTCTACTGTTTAGTTCGTCTGTTGCTAGGTGTCACCGGATGCAACTACGCTCACTTTGGTGAACTGCATGGTGGGGATCTGCTTTCCCTGGAAGTAACGACTTTTGTCTTGAAATTGGGGCGGTGGCAGCATAGGTCAAAGGTCAATCCCATGGGCATTTCCGCAGAAATTGAAGAAAATGTGCTGCGCTTCCAGGGGTCCTAATATGGGCACAAAAACCCATTGCACCCCAAAATGGTTCCCCCACATTGTTTCACAACATGCTCTTGTTTTCCATGTCACCGTGTGTGAAGTACCTCCTTTCAATTTGGTTGTTTTTCACATTGGTAGCAAATAAATTTTTTTATCATGAATAGGATCAAATTGTTGATGAATTATTTGTCCTTGACTGTACCTACCGATTACAGTCAGCGATAAAGAGAACACATCACTGCCAGTATTGCCGTATGTTCAAACTGTTGATTACTTTGCCGTCAATTACATAATTAATTAATTAATTAATTGTTAAGTAGGTTTGCATTGTGACAGTTTGCCAATTTTGATAGTTTTTATTTGCAGTTTTCTCTGATTGTGATTCTCCTCCATTCTGACGGAACTGTTTCGCCAGTGATTTTTTGCATGCGGTGTTGCATGGTACCAGGCCAGGCCAACTTCTCTGGCGACCTCTCAGAAACAGTCATTGTGGTGCGTTCAACATTATAAAATCCGATTGAAGTTATCCTCTTTCTAAATTCGGAAGAAAATTTCACCAATTTGCTTTCCACCAGTCTGCCCTAGAAATGGATGCCCTCCACTGTGCAGGCATTTTCAATTTTTTTTCCTTGAAAAAAATGACCATCCTTGCAACAAAACTGCTGGTCTGACTGAAGGTTGAAAACAAGAATTGATCTTCAGGCCACATGTTGAATGTTCAAACATGGCAAAAATCCCACCAGTTTTGGCTGGCTCACATCGGTCAACAACATTCCTGTTTGACATTGTGTGAAGACATTGTTGAGATCTGTGTGAAGTTGGCAAATGTGAAATTAGGCACCACTTGGGTACATTTTTACCGAGTGCTTGGGTGATGGGCTTCCAATTCACCATTGGGAATTACAGGAATGCAAATGCAGATAATTTGGTTCCGACCAGTGCAAACCTGGTGAAATCACCGCAAAACGATTTCTATTCTGTGGTCAGGGAGCTAACTAATATGCCAGATGGGAAGGGTATGAAATAATTCCACAGCCGACAACATCTGCAAGCCATTCAACAGTTCATCCCACAAGCTTTGTGTTGAGATTGTTTTGTGTTATTTTGTGAATTGGATTTTTGTCTTTCCATTTTTGTCTCTTCAGAGATGATCTCATAGCAACCGAACTTTAGTTTTGTTCATAATTCTCGTTGGCTTAAATCGTCAGCGGCCATCAAGGTTGCTCCTAGCCATGCCAATTGAGACCACCCATGTTTGTAAGTAGTAGTTTTTTAGTTTCAAACCAGTATAACGGCAATTGTTTTTTTCCTGATGAGTGCTTTGTGTTTACTCCGATCTTTTTTTGCTACTGAAGTGCCCTTTAGGCTGATTTTCGTTTGAATAGATACCTACACTGGTTTCTTCTCTTTTCATGACATAACAGTTTTTGTACCACCGAGCTTTACTTCCGAATGCATGTTTATAGTATTTTCAATTTGAAAGTAGCTGTCACCAATGGGGCTTCACAGCTTCGAGACTTTCAGATCGCACTTTGGTGGTCCATGGCACAGTCTACTCACTTTTCACTTTGTGGATCTTCAGATGGTTTCTCTGTGACAACCTTGCCCTCTTGTCGAGGAGTAAGCAAAAGAGTGGTAAAATCCGCTGCACCAGTCCTGGAAGCACACATCCTGGAAATGCTTCATCCACACTGCTGGGAAATCACGCAACATGGCTTCCGTTTTGACTTTTGCCTTTGTCACAATTGCCTGCTTGGTTGCCTGCACCTGAAGATGGGGGGCCTGATGCCCCAAAACATGTGGTGTGGAAATTCAGGTGGCAATGGGTTGAATTAATTTTGAATCTGTGCTGTTTCTCCATCTTTAATCATGGTGATTTGTTTGTTAGCCAAGCTGCATAGCAGAGCTTGATTTGAGAGGACACGCTCGTCTCGTAGTTCTACCCTTCCTTTGCCCGGCCATAACAATGGTTGTCTGTCGTTTTTGCCCTGTACGGCATGCTGACATCCTTGAAGCATCCCTCTGCATGCTAGTCAAATTCGCACAACTCGCAACATCATTGCATTACCCTTGCACTTTTTGAAAGATACAATTCATGTCCCTTGCAACTTACAAGTTGAGGTGCCCCTTGTGGCTGATATGTACAGGGTGTCCCATTTTATTTTTCAGCAAACTGCTAAAGCCTTTCTTTCTGAGGTCTCTTGAAGACCCAAAGAGAAGTGCATCGCAATTCCAAAGAGCGGGGGAATCTGTGATTTCTCTTGATTGATCCAGGAATCTAAAAGTATTTGCACTATTGACTAAAAATAAGAGCCATCAGGATTCACCATTTTTGGTGAGATGGGCCTTTTCACAAACAAACACTACCGATTTCCTTGTGTTGGCCTTCATCTGCCAATGGTGTCATCTCCTTCAGCACCTATTTGTGTTCGTTTTCATCTTCATCATGATGTAATCGTCCTTCATCATTTTCATTTTTATCTTCTCCAGAAAAAAACCTCCGAGTTAGGGCAAACTGCCGTGATAGATTTTCATCTGCGAATGGAACGGCTATCTCACCAAAATGGTAAATCCTGATCAACCCATTCGTGCCACAGTTTTAATTCCAATGGCATGCTATCAGTGCACTGGCATGTGGCTTGATAAAAGCCACCACAGCATCACAAGAACTGCTCAAATTGTTTTCCATAAATGGGGAAAGTTATTTTTTCCAAGCTGTTGGTAGTGGGGCAGTTGGACGAGCGGAGTTATCATTCACCTGCTCCCACATTTTTCTTCCCAGTTTGCAACCTGCTTCCGTAATCAAAATCTTCGGATCACGATTGTAGTTTACTGCTTCCGTTGTATGTTCACGATTCGTGTTACGTGTAGTCCTACTTTTTTCCAAAACCCACTGCCATTTCCTATGCAAAGTTTTTTTCTGCACAATTACAAGAACATTTTTTACTTTGTACTGCGTTGTTTGGAAACTTTTTACGAAGAGAAATCTGCGTCTTAATTGTGGTATTTATTTGTTTGATGTTCATTTTGTCAGGCTGAGTGATGTTCTTAGAGTATATTCCCATCAACAACTTACTGACTACTCTGGCCGACCAGCGAATTGCTTTTGTGTATGGGGCATGCGAACTGCGAATTTCGTGTTGTAATTGCTGGGCAGAGATTGGTGGGACGCCGCCCGGCGAATTTCCAGGAATTTATAAATTCGAGAAAATAGCAGACCTGATGGATTTCACACAGCAAAGGATCTTGACCACTTGGTCCTTTTTTCTCTCTGTTTTTTGTTGCAGGATTGCCTGAAAGGCAAGAACAGCAAAGTCTGTGTTGACCCAAAAAATGGACAATTTGTTCTTGAAGGCAGGGTTGACCCCTGAACAGCACTAATCACTTGGACACACCTGCAACCAGCTTTTGTTTCATTTCACCAATTATCTGTTCCTGGCTGTTTATCTGCATTTTTGCAACGGTCAGGGCACCGATGGTCAGGGTTGAGCATTCAAATTAACCTTCAAGGAGGTCAAATTTCAGTGAGGTGGAACCTTTGCCACGAGGCATGGCAAATAGTTGCAATCCCAATCATTCACAGTTTTTTTTGACAACAGGATTTAATTATTACCTCTGCTGCTTATCGACAACCAAACAAAAATGCTAAAAACCGCCGGAGACAACCCGTTTGTCAGTTAAGGACTGTTTCGTTGATATTTCACCAATCAGCTTCTCATTACAAACCGCAATCGCTGAATTCGCTGCATTAGTTTCGAGGGCTCTCTGAGTTCTTCATTTCAGCAGCCGAGTGTTTTTGGATCTTTCTTTGTAAATATCTGGACGAGAAAATTGTGAAACTTGTTTGTTTTCATATCTGATGATTTGATTGCTGGAAAATTGCTTCATGAATCTATAAGAATTTGCTGAAGAATTTGAGTTTGTTGATGTGTTTTAAAAGCCGAGTATTTTAACTCTTTAACTACTTAATCAATCGTCAATGGAGAAAGATTGATGGAATTTTTTTCTAACTGTTTGATTCGAGAATAACTACTAATCTGGAGTGGTCCTGTGGTTTTCAATCCATTTTTTCCATCCCTATTTCCGTATCCACCCTGATTGGCATTTTGGTTTCCTTGATGCATTTCACGGAGTAGGAGTAGGCCATGGTGGCATAGCTCGGATGTGACTGAGAAAAATCAGTAACCAAGACTCCCACCACCCAATGCAGCTTTTCAGGCTTCAAAAGAAAAAACCAGATTCAGTGGGGGTCTTTTCATTTTTCTGCAAAAATGTACGGGCGTTTGTGACAACCCCCGAAGTACATCATGGGCTTCTTAGTTGTGTTGTTCTCAGTGTCCCTTGGCCACGGGGGACTGTTGTTAGAAACCGTTTCTCCATCTTGACCATGATGGGTAACACCTCACCGATGCCGATATGGTCTTGGCCACATTCATTTCGTTCGAAATCACTTTTCGGTGAGAGAGAATCAAGTTGAGGGATGTGATGTCCAAATAACTCAAGGACCATGTCTGTTTTCAAATCCCTTCCGCAATTCTTACCATTGTTGAAATTCCTTTAGCCAGAGAACTCTCGGCTATTTCTAAATTTCCGGAGATAAAAATATAACAAACCATTGCCCAAATTCATGGGAATTGTAACCTTTTGCAAAACTACTTCTCCGGTACAGTGGGAACTGTAAGTGAGACCAACATTCCCTGGGATAACCATGGCTCTTTCTTTGCTGCCTTTTGAACCATCATTCGGTTAATTGAATTCTAAAAACCTTTTTTTAACCTTGTGATTCAGCTTGTGTTTATAGAGGCTGGATATGTTGATTAGACTGCATAGTGGCTGAATTACGAGGCATCTTCGCCGCTCGAGCCCGACATGCAGAAAATAAATGTGTTTTTGTGGATTTATCTGCGCTGATGTCAGCTTTATTTATTTATTTTGTTAGCTTGTTAGTTTTTTGTTTCGATTTTAGTTCCACTGTTTGGTTTATTAGTTTGTTCCGTTTGCTTGTTTGTGTTTTGCTTTTGGTTTTTTTGCGGGGCGTTTGTATCTATTCTGTGTAAATGTGTAGGAACACCGTATTTCTTCGGATATGCTTGAACAGTTTTTCCATTTCATTTCTTTTCCTCCTTTTTCGTCTGATTTTAGTGGATTCCTTTCTTTCCCAGTTGTCCGCTTTCTTCACCGCTACGGTAGGATTTCTTCATTTTTGTAACGGATACGAGGACTCTGAAATATCACATGGTATTGATCTATTGATCTGATAAGCATCTGTTAAAAATGAAAATAATTGTGGGGAGAGATCTCTAGGAGCTAGCAAAGCTTGGGTTAAGAGTGAGTGCGCAAATACGGGTTGAACTTGCTTGTTCGATTTCTAGCCCAGTACTTTCGATTAAAAATATCAATCAGCGGAATCTGTACTTACGAGTACAATGTGATACATTATCATCTAAACCTGCTCACGAACTGCTCAAGTGCAAAATGCAACAGCAGGATCAGGTTGTCATTGCAGCAGGTCTGCATTTCAAGCTAGTTCTCTTATTGCATATCCCACTACTGAGCATCCCCAGAGTCAACAAGGTACTAAATTCAGGATGCATTTTGTGGAGGTTGGTGGGAAATATAAAAATCAGGGGCATGCTTCCTTCTGGGATGAGAGATCTGCTTTTTTGCTGCTACCTGCTGCATTTCAAAGAAAATTCTGTTCCGTTGCATGTTGGTCTTGCCAAACCCATTTCCTTCACTGGTTCCCTCCCTTTCTCTGCTTCACATCTATGCCAGTGATGGAAATCATTCGATCAAGGCCATGCCATGACTTTCTGCCAAGTAGACTGATTTGCATCAAACGCAGTTTTGTCTCTCTAGTATTGCGTGCACATTGTGTCCCTTTCGCTCTTGTTGCCTTCTTTGCCATCTGTGTTCTCTTTTTCAGATTGGTTCTCCTTTGCGGTGAATCTTTTCAACTTTTGACATTCCGGTCATTTGTTTCTTTACTTGTTGTGCTCTGAGAAGACACCTCTTCATCAGCTTGGAAGCATGGATAGTTCTGATCCGACTTGCTGGGCCGTTTTTGACCTGGTTTTTGTCTGTGCTTCACCCAAAGCATGTCATTCGACAAAGATAATTAACACTCTATTCTGCTTAAGATACACACTGGACATGCTGCCAGAAAAGAAAGCATTCAGTCGGCTCGTTGTTATGGCAACAGCTTATGCTGAGCATTGTTGATTCCCCGCAGTTCCGCAGTTTTTCTTTTTCCTTTTCTGACCTCTTTTGTCTGCCAAAAGGACGGCAGGGTCAGAAGAGTTTTATCCAGCAGGCCAATGTTGCATTCTGGAAAAATCGAGTGAATTTGTGGGCCAAAATGGGAATACTGATAGTCAGGACTGTGAATCCCCCTGGCATCACCAATTGCACTAGTCTTGGACCCCATGCATTTGCATGCTAGGTAGAACTTACCCGGCAGGAGGTTAGGTGATGAGAAAGGAGTGATCACAATATCATGTCAGATTCAGAATTTGTTGTAACCGCAGGAGATTTTGAAACACAGCATGAAAGCTATAGTTTTCAAGTGTGTTGTGGAATATTTGGTGCTCCCCTTGTCCCATCATGGTTCATCAGAATAATAGACAATGCACTTGCTCAATGGCATCCAATCTGCAAGTTTAGAATCTGGATGGGATTGGTTTGCCAGCAAACTCTACCTGCAGCCTCCTGTCTTTCCTGGGCTGTTCATGTGCAAGAATGGTTCTGAACTCACCCCAGCCACATCCCCACCATTGCATTGTTGAGGGAGTTGACCAATGCAATTTGCGAAATAAACTAATGCGATGTGTGTGATGACAAGGGGAGATTCGCTGCATCGTCCTACGCCCCATTGGTACGGGACCGCATTGGTACGCTTGTCTGTGTTCGAGATCTGTTGAAGGCAGTCTATAACTGTGGAAAATGAAGCCTTTTGTCACCTGCCCGAGTGTCAATACGCCTGAGTGAGATTTAAACTTTAGTGATGTCCAGTGAGACAGACGGTCACGGTCTCACCTATGTGGCTCTCCTTCCATGCTTTTCTGTACGAATACATGGATCTTGTGCGATTTGCCATACCTGTCTGTCTCTTTCTATTCCACTTTTTTTGTTCTGCTTTTTCTTCCTTTTTTACACTTTTCTACCCTTTTTTTTATAACTAAGTTATCGATTTCATCATTGTCTCGTAAATGTCGGAAAAAGATTTTTATGTTTCATATAATACAAGACTGCACAATATTATATTGCAAAATCTGGTTGTTTTTCCTTTTTATGGGCTGGCTGTCGGGTGAGAAGAGTGAACTTGAAGTGATTTTGGAGAAGCGGAAAACAGCCTGGTGCCACAAGTTGATCATTTTTGCAGAAGTTCACTCCCACCCTATTCCATTTTTCCGAAATATGCTTATTTTTCATTGACCGGCAGTTCACTCTCAATCTGGATACGTTGTACTCTGTCTAAAAAAAACGACACATTTTTGAAATTGGAACTGAAGTTCATCACCATCAATCTGGATATGTGCAAATCTGCCCTCAAAATGCCACTTTTCACAATTTCAAAACACAGTAGCCGAGTGGCGTCATTGGAACTGGAGCTTACTCAATCTATCTGGACAAGTGCACATCTGCCCTCAAAACTGCACTTTTCACAATAAAATTGCACTGCACATTTTCGATATTTATTGAACTACACTCCTTATCAAAAGTCTTCGAACAAGGGAGTTCATAAACTAAGGTGCCATTTAGAATCTATGACAGCGTGCGCTGCAAAACATCATGACACTCGTGTAAGTTGTGAAGTTGCATCTTGCCCTGTTGAAATTAGATGGCCCCTGTGTTGGCCTGGCCTTCAAAATATCGCCTATGTTCGAGGAATTTTGATAAGATCTTAGATCCGTATAAAGTGTAATCTTGAGGAGAAATGGACACTTCTCCAGTAAACTCAAAAGTGCTACAGTCATTTTCAGAAAAGCTCTGGAAATGTCCTTTTCCAGTTGACCCCTTCAGTTCAAACAAGGCATGCAGGATTTCGAATGAACTACAGTTCACAATCACATTTTGCACTATTTGGATCGAGGTGAATCCCCTTGCAGCCTTCAGTGCACTTCTTCTCACTTCTGATACTACACGCCGACTACAATATCAGTCGGTCACGTTGACCGAAATATTAGAACTCAAAATTGGGACGGACAATGCACTGTGCTCAGATTTCACTCTTGTCTTGCAAGTGTTGGCATTTTGCCGTTCCATCAAGCGGGAATTTCGCAGAAACAGGAATCGGGGAAGATGCAGGGTGCTTAGCCAGTGTGTTGCTTGGTAGCAAGGAACTGGTGTTTCGTCTCGTCTGGGAAACGTGAAAATGTCGCAATGATTCACCATGCGAAGAACTGAACAAATCGTTGTTGTTTCTGAACGATCCCTCAGGGTTTCATCTTCATCTGAAGCTAGCAAATGCAGACTTCCCTCAGATCAAAGCGACTCTTGCCAAATCACAGAAACGCTGCTTCTCTTCTGTTCTGGAGAGTCTCGGCTGGTGTCTCGTGTTGTTTTCTGTGGATGTTGAACGCACTTTAAATTGTCATCCGCTGTCTTTTTTCTTGGAAAACTAAAAACTCAGCCTCCAGCCAGTCCAGCCCCAAAAATCATGCTCAAACGTCGTCCGAGCTGGTTTCAATTGAAAAAAATCATGCAAAGTGCCATTTTTGGTGAGATGGGCCTTGTTTCTTCGAAGGTGAAACATGTCATTACCCGTTTCGCTCTTTCTCATGGGGTTTGTTCAGGTGAAGAAAAAAACCAACAATGATGATGACTGAAGGACGATCACATGATGATGTTGAAAGCACACGAAATTGGGTGTTGATGGAGACGGCACTGTTGACAGCTGGGAGCCAACGAGACCCATTCCATCAACACCCGTTTTGGTGTGTTTTCATCACCATCATCATGTTCTCGTTCAGTTGTGCAGTTCATCAGTGCACGTGCTTCTACTGTTCAAGGCTCCATTGATTTGCGTTGCATTTTCAGGAGGATTTAGCTCTGCGAAAACGACTGTCCCATCGTGATGAGGAGATTTTTCAGATGACTGCAACTTTCGGCTGGTCCTGGTTGCACAAACGAATTATTGTTATCTCTCTTAGGATTGTTATTGTTTTCGAAATTATCCGAGGTGCTCGTAAACAGTTGACCGTATTCGCATTCGCAACATTTTGACCTCTCATCTCATCTCAAAACATCAGAAGGTGACACAAAAAAACGATGGCATAAACTTCAGTCCACTTCCAACTCCATTCTCCATGCAGGGGTCTCATGACAGAAACTCCCTCATCCCTGAGAGGATTCCTAACCGAGATCGCTCCCAAATTTTTCGGGGGGATAATACCCCCTTCCACTTGACAAAATATTTCTCACAAAATACGTGAATAACAACACATTACGGATATTTGGCCAACAACTCTCGAGAACCACCTTCTCAATTTGAGGCTCTGCAAAAGGTTGCTGTGGAAAGCACTGGGGAGAGCACTGGAAAATATCTTGTTTTTGAATTCTTTGGAATTTGCAATCTAAGGAAATGTCTTTGAAAATTCAAATGGTCAGTCAAGTCAGCTCGAACGAAGTTCACCCAGTGATGCAATCATTGAATTTTGAGGGTGCATGAGTTCTTGAAGATAGTTGCATTTATTTTTTCAAACAAATTCAGAACAGCCGTTTGGAGGTGGACTTCTTGTTCATTTTTCTTGCAGAATCCAGGCACAGTTCAAACGTTTGACTTGGAGAATTGTTGTTCTTCAAAATTAAGCATGTTCCGTGGGGTGATCAACGAAGGATTTACTCAAATCGAAGGTTGCGTAGTAATTTTTGCCATTGAAGTTGTTGGCAAAAATTTATTCTCCAACCTCGGGTTTAGCAGTAGACCGGAGATCACTCCACGGGCTGCAACGTATGAAAGCCAGTGAAACGTGTGTTGCGTTTTAAAGTTCGCAAAAATGCGCGAAGATAAAAATCAAATGAATGAAGCTCGCTGCTTGTCAGCAGGGCAGAACAAAAAAAACCAGCAATGACCTCGGTGTGAACAGTCATTTTCCTGCGATAAATGGGTCTTCCGGCTGTTCTTGTGCAGCAAGGCCGTTCCTTCATTGCCACCAACACAGCTCTAACTTACGTTATGATTGCCATTTTATTGGGCAAATTTGTGATGCGAAACTTTTATTTCTCTCCTCAACGGTGTTGCCCTTCCGTTGTCTTGAAAGTGCGGACATTAATTGCTCTTGAGTCGAGGTTCCGTTGTGTGTGTGGCAATGAAATCGAAAGTTACCACTTGTTTATTTTTCGTGTTGTGTGTATTTTTGGTGTTGTTGCGTGTATTTTTCCAATCACACCACGAACTCGAGATGAAATCGTCGAACTTCCCGGCTTAGCGTATTTTTTCGTGCCGATTAGTGATTTGATGTCGATGGCGAAAATGAAAATGACGATTCGTTGACCAGTTTGTTTCCAATGTGATCGGATTGTGATGAATCTGGCACTTGGTAGCTCACATTTTGCAGCGTGCAACAATGAAAGCGGAGAAAGTTCCCCAATGAAAATGGACAGCAACATTGCAAAAGGATGAACTGGGGAACTTGACGGAATATGCTGAGAAAACCTGTGGAATATACGATGATGTGGGAAACATTGGAAACTTCAAAAAGCGCCATCTGGAGTTTCCAAGCGGCCATGTCACGGGCAATGGAGGAGCGTCGGCGGCGTTGCTCACGATCGGTGACGTAGGGCCGATTTTTTAAACGAAGCCCATCTTTTAGGCCGCGGATTGTTTCTTTTTTAAATGCAATTTTGTACACAAAAGAAAAAGAATCCGCGGCCAAAAAGATGGGCTTCGTTTAAAAAATCGGCCCGAAGTCTGCGATTTTTATTGGCAATCAGTGATTGGGACTTCCGTGACTCGTTGATGACAATCGAGTCGAGAGTATTGAAAAGAGCTACTTTGGTCCCTCTGCATATTTTTGTGACAAGAACGGAGCTGTTTTGCCATCCCGTTTCCGTTGTCTATAGCACAAACGGACGCAGTGCATTTCCGCGGATGCCCCTTGAAGCACGCAACACTCGAGACGGACAGGCAATGTGTTGAGTATGGAGCTTGGAAGGAAGTGGCGAATGGGGTCATCAAAATGACGGTCACATTTTTCAGACTGCCTGCAAGTGTAGCAGGCCAAGTTCGGGGACGTTTCATTGTTTTGTTGGCATTTGACGGATACAAAGCAATTGGTTGACAACATGAAACTCTTGGCAGTGGCTCGCAATGGGCGATGAGGGTTGGGTTCGATTCAAAACGAAGGGTACAGCACAGAGCATCCGCGAACTTGGCCAACCCCACATGTGGACAGGTATTCGGAAATTGCCACCAAAATGATGAGTTTTTCATTCCATTTTCAAAAAGGTGAAAAATCCCCATGCCCAAACTTTGGTGCTGGTTTGCGGCACACCCTGTGCCAAAACTGGCGCCAAAGGGGGACAAAATTGCACGGCAAGAGCACAACTGTTTTCTGAAAATCTTTTCCTGCGATCATGCCATTGTGTCCCCCCAACGACTCAACCCCAAAATTTGGGACAATTTCTCTGGGTTCACCTTCAAAAATCCTGAAAACAAGAGTTCAGCAGACGGATCGCATTGCGTGCAGAAGGTGCGGTGCCTTTCATCTGCATCCCACCACATCCCACCGACCGGCTGGTTGCGTGAAATCAAATTCAGTGATGGAGTCCGCGCATTGGGTGGGTCTCTGTCTCTTGCCGCCGCTCTGCGTTCTGTGTGTGTGGAAACGGTATTTTCATGGAGGTGGAGTCAATTTGTCTGGTGGGGAGCTGGGTGGGGAATGAAAAGGAGAGAATTTCTCTGTTTCACGAACGAATATTGATGGAATGGAGCTGTGCGGAGCGGCGAGACGGAATGAGATGATGATGGTGGATGATGAGACACATGAGACAGAAGACTGGCCGCACACCGGAGTGGAGCTGCAGCGATTGTGTAATCAGTTTCAGCTGTTTGCGCACTCCGAAAATATTGTTCTGTTTGTGGACGTGGAGTTGTCAATAATTGTCCGGGTGGAAGTTGTGTTGTGACTGTGAACCGTTGCTTTCATTGTTGAGTTTCCGCTGCTTTTGGTCATTTGTTTTGAAGTGTTTTTTTTCTCCGCGACATGTTGTGTTGTAACTTTTTTCTCTTGGTGCAGAAACCAATTCGGGACTTCAATTTGTTTGTTTTCGGTTCCTTGGTGTTTTTTGCTTGGTCGTTTTTCTGCCACACACCACGCACCTGGGCTAATGATGGTTCACCTGCTACATAGCGGTCTGCTGGAAATTCTGTGAAGGTCCAATCGGTGTTGTTTTGTCTCGCATGCTGCACCTGCTGCCTTCTGGTGGCTGGCTTTGTGATTGTTGGAGCTGGATTGATTTCGTTTCCGGCTCCCAGATCGGAATGTGTGTTATTGTTTTTTTCGGTTCAGTCATGGTTCAGTTCAGTGTTCAGGCAGAAGATGGAAGCGGACCTTTTCGTGTTGCCCCGGTTTCAAGGCAGTGGCGGATCCAGCCCTTCGCGAAGGCATAATTTTTTTTTCCAATCCACTTCCGCGGACCAGGAGCTCGCAACAGCCAATCACGTCGTCTCAAATTGTGACGTCATCAATTTTGGGATTTTTGCATTGCCACCGCTTTTTGCCATTTGGCATGTTTGCCACCCCTTCGCAACTCTTTCTAGGGCTGCAATAGGGTTAGGTTTGGTCAGGTTAGGTTAGGTTAGGTTTGGTTAAGTTTGGCTTTGAAAATTGGATGTTGAAATTGGCTGGAATTCCCAACAACCAATCAGAGACGCGCATGCGGAAGAGGATTGGAAAAAAATGTCCTTCGCGAAGGAGGGGTAGTACCTACAGCCGGTTTCGGGGTCAGAGGAAACTCGTTTGCCAGCAGGATGACTTTTTTCCATTCTCATTTCCATTCTCATTTTTCCCATTCGGAGCACAGCTTTTCAGTGCATGTGCACGACTTTTTTCTATTCGGTTCTATTACACCATTCGAACGACATTTTCTGTCAGGATAGCATTTTCTGCTGGAAAATGTTCCGTCCGGACCACTTTTTAGGTGCCTCATTGGCACGGAAACATTGCATTTTGAAGACCTGCTGGACAGAAAAAAATTGGTCATGTTTTTGCTGGCCCCAAAGTTTTGGAGCAAAGACAAACACCCTTTGTGCAGTTGCAGACAAACTCTGAATTTGAAGCACACCGAAAACAATTTTGTCTGTGCTCTTATCTGAAAACATGTTATGGTTTGGTTTGGTCATTTGGTGCCAACGTTTACGTCGCCCCTGCCGCGTTACCCAATGAAAAGACAATCCGGATCATCCTGTACCTTTATTCAGAATCAATAAAACAATGGGCCCAGGCCTGAGTGCAGTGCAGGCTTTACGTTATCCACCGTCCAAATGTGCAATCTGAATTTGCGTTCACTGGCAATTGGCACCAATCTGTCGTGCCATTTCTGATTCACAAAATGCGATTTTGTGACCCCCAAATGCCCGGATGTGGGTGGTTTTAGGTATTTGCCCATTTAACGGCGTCCGGTCGTTCGTTGATGGCTGTTCTTGACTGCCTGTCATTGCCAATTGAAGCAACATGCTGAAAAGAATCAAATTTTTGATTTATTTTGCATCAAAAAATCATGTCAAACAATAATTGACTTTGCCATTTTGCACTGGTCTGGTATGTGTGCCTGTCCCTATATCTGTGGGTCGGCCAAAGTTAAATTGGTTCAGTTTGCCGGGCATTGGTTTGATTTGGTGTATTTAAATCTCTTGCGTGTGTTTTTTCTTTTGTATTTGTTGTAGGATATACGTTACATGGGATGGGCGATTTCGCCAGAACCGCCTGAATGAGGTGCAGCCTTCCACATCAAGCCAAAAACCTCGCCGAAAAGTTTCGCTTTTCTGTAGTGTCTGGTAAATAAATAAAAAAAAAACAACGGTTTTCTCTGGGTGATTCTGAACAAGCAAGACCCGTGACGGACATGTGGTGAAATGAACTGGTCGGTCACCAATCCTCGACAACAAGGCCAACACCAACTGAGCCCATTCTACTGGTTCAGATCCTCGCGCAAGGGGCAGCACCCCATCTTGTTGAACCATTGCGCCATGTTCAAGAACCATGCAGGACTTTCCCGGGAAAGAAAGAACAGATTGAGAATGCCCCAGAAAAGTACGAATATTGAGAATGTTCCAGAAAAGAGAACAGATTGAGAATGTCCCGGAAAAGCAGGAACAGATTGAGAATGTCCCGGAAAAGTTTGGGAATGGCCCGGAAACGGGAAAAGCAAACCGGGGACAAGGTGGGCAGGTTTCCCATTCAAATGCCGCACATCGCGAGGAATTTCCTGCTGTGATTGGCTGTTATATTTTTTTTCTGTGCACGAAAACGCTAAACTTTTCAAGCAGCAGCTGCATTTGGTGTTGGCAAACCACCTCCCGGATGACATGCGGTTTCTTCTCGTTATTTCATGTGAAAAAAGCTTCTCGTTATTTCATGTGAAAAAAAGTTAACCTTACACCTACTGCTGTCAACCAACTGGTTGGTGTCCGCCTTGATATCCGTCCAGGCCCGAAAAAAGGCCCCGAAGTTCACGTGTCAACATTGAGCTGCTGGATTGATGAAAAGTTCAACCACGAAAACATCTAAAGAAACGTACCAAACAACAAAGGATCTTTTTGTTCTCCAGCCTGAGACCAATATGAATATGCTGGAAGTGCTTCCGCTTTACTGCACCGTAAACAGTGTGAATGCACAAGCACAAGTAGTGACTGTTCATGCCTGTTCTGTTCCTTTGAGTGCTGGGAAGAAGCGGAAATGCAGTGACGACTGCTGTTGCTGTGGATGGAAAGCAGGCTAATGACGAAAACATTTTAAGCTCTTGAATCGGAAGTAATGTCCTGTCCTCCCTCACTCCTCAGCTGGCTCTGGCTCTGGCTGTCTGCTTGCTGGAGCCACATCGAGACGCTGGAAAAGGAGTTTATTCAACTTTCCTTTTTCAACTTTCATCTTTCCTTTATTCGACGGTGACTGACTGACGACCAAGATTGTTTGTTGACTGCATCCCCCTTGGAAGTTGTTTTAAATTTGTGTTGTATCGAGTTTAGACGGAATAACAAGTAGACAGATCAATGGTTCCATCACATTGACGCCGGATATGCCGCAGAAACGTTCATGACAGGGGCACCGACCACCGGGAAAAGGGGCCGCCTGCACCCGATTATGCTCAACCTGCTAATTTTTGGCTTTCTCTCCATATTCTGAAATGAGAGGTTTGGGCCTGGGTGAAAAACCGCAATTTTCTGTCATTCTGGGCCATGAAATTCGAAGCCCAAAGAGAAAAAAAAAATATTTTTTATTTTTCAGGCCACTTCTCACCTGCCCAACAATTAATTTCATGTGGATTGAAGAGGGACAGTTCTGAATTCTGACTGAATTACCCTCAGTTCAGTTAAGGCACAAAGTAGATGTGCAGTCGGATGTTCCGAACTCTGACTCAAAGAATTTTGCAAGAATGCGAGGAGTCAAAGATCTTTCAAGCTGAAAGCAACGTGATTCTAATACTTATAAGTGCCGTAACTCTCATTGCCCTTCCCCGCCCACCGAGCGCCAATTTTCGCTCTTTTCCTTTCTCTGCCGTCGCGTCAAGAGGCCGGTTTTCCTGGCTCTGGTTCATTTATGCGTCGCTGTGCATCGGCAACGAACAGTTTAATATCGCTGGAACCAAATGACGGATTTTGATCAAAATTTTTGTGTTGGAAAGCTTAAAATTAGACCTTTTCAGGACTATAAAATTATCCCGAACTTTTCACGGGCAAAACTTGAAAGTCATGGGGGAAAAAAATGTTCAAATTTTGACAAGATAAAATTTTGCGTTCTTGCTGAATACTTTCAATGATTGCGCGATTTTTTCCGTTATAACATGGTTTTGACCTGCGGAAGAGTTGTAGAGGAAGCCCTCAGCTATCCACAGACACCAAAATCATTGCATTTGAACACCATTTGGCTCTTTTAAAAAAGAAATGACGCGAAGCGGAAGCATTCATTTTGTTTTCTGCACAAAAATAAGCGGGGATGAGGCCGCGTCTCCCTTGGAGGCCGCGAATTTTCCCGTGGTAACATGGTTTCGACATGTGGAAGAGTTATGAGGAAGGTTTCAGCTTTCCAAAAATACCAAAATCATTGAATTGGAACATCATTTATGGAGAAGAAACACGACAAGAATTTTTTTGTTTTTGACGCAACAAAAAAGTACCTATGCTTCCATGTCGCGTTTCCTCTTCAAAAATGGTCAAATGATGTTCAAATTCAATATTTTGGTATTTTTGGAAAGCAAAGCCCCAAATCTTGGGAAAACTTGAAAGGAAAAAAATGGAATTTTGGAAATGGAGGAAACCCGGAAATAATTTAATTGGAAAGATTCAAATTTTTTCATTTTACCCAAAAATTTGAAAGAAAATGCCGTTTTTCTGCCCGACAGCAATTTAAAACCGGAATCGGCGGAAATTTGATTGTGAGGCAAGGACCCCGGGAATTTTTTACTTTATGGAAACTTGTTTCCAAATTTGGGAAGCCAAACGCCGAAAATTTTGGGGCTTATAACCTTTCCAAAAAGCCTTTTTTTTCCCCACCCCCAACCCACCCTAATTTTTTTTTTTAAATTTAGGAAACCCCCAAAAATTAATGGTTTTTTTTAGTGGAATTTCAATTTTTGGGTTTTAAGCCCGCCGATTAAACGCCATTTTTGAGCAAAACACGTTCTGAAAGGGAAGACCTGTTGGTGGCCCACACCCTCAAAAACTTGTTCGATGCTTCTCTCGAAGTTTTTGTTCTTTCTCTCTTTTCCCCCAATGCCCCCGAGTTTCGACGCCCCTGTCACAACCAACACGTCTTGATGCCGAGAAAAAATTAATGATTTGACTTTTTGTTTAGATTTACGCCGACATTCAATTGTTTCCGGTTTGTGTTAAAAGTTCTTCCTTCTTGCTTGGATTTGGAAAGGCAAGTCACAGCTCCTGGCCAATTCCTCAGCAGGCGAAGAGCAGGCCAGCCTGATCAATTCTGCAGAGAGAACGGAAGAGGGTGAGAGACCCTCGTGCGTGGTGCTGTGCGCGCAGAGCGTGGAGCGTTGCCGATCTCAGTGCTGCCGAAAGTGAACTTCTGAATTCTCCGGTGAATACGTCACTCATCCATCGGTGATGTGAGTTCTGCTTTGTATCTCCACCCTTGATATTGCACTCGTGACCTACCTTTAACAGTGTTCGAAATTGACTCGCCTTTGTTTCTCTTGGGAGCCTAATGCACGCCTAACAACTCCAGAAATGGATCCGTAGTTCCTGGGTGCACAGGCCAAACAACGCATCTCCTGTCAGAAATGGCCTTCTAGTGTCTTCCAACTTTCAAGTTTACTTGTGCTGCGGTGTTAACTTCGTCCCGTTCTTCAACACAGGCACAGAAGGAATCAATCATTTATTTCGTGGACTGTTCGTCTGATCGTTGAATTTGGAACGAGAGGTGAGTCTCGTGATTCTCTTCCACTTTTTGATTTTTTCTCACCACTTCAGCATCCAGACACATCCAAATAGAATATGTGCAAAATTCCCCAGCCATTTCTGCGTGGCATTCGTAATTTGTTTTCGGGTTAAGTCATTTATACGGGGGAGGGACACAATTGCACGGCAACCGGGAACCATTTTTAAGAAAACAGCAGTAGGTACCCTTAGCCGTGCAATAGTGTCCCCCCTTTGGCACCAGCATGCGGCACAGGGTGTGCCTTATTTCTCTGGAGGGTGGGTAGTCGGTTGAGATAGGTTAATTAGGCGATTTGGATAGGTAAAGTTAAGTTTGGTAGGTTCGGCTAGGTAGTTAGGTTAGGTTAGGTTAAAGTAGGTTAGGTTAGGTATAGAATAAGTTGGGTTAGGTTGGTTTGGAGGGTTCTCTGTGCAGTGTACCTTCACTAAAAACAACCAAATGATCCTACACGAAAAACAACCTCGACCCTATCTAATCCAATCTGACCACTCCTAACCTAACCAAACCTAACCTAACCTACTCCAACCTAACCTAACCTAACGACCTATAAGAACCTACCTAACAAAACTTAACCTATCCAAAGCGCCCAATTAACATATCTCAACCGACTACCCACCCCCAGAGAAATTAGGCACACCCTGTCC